>OU343217.1:64362828-64543378 GCA_910596185.1 Chrysanthemum makinoi | reverse complement strand
AAAAGGTTACCGAATCTATAACAAGAGAACTCGAAATATCATGGAAAAAATTCACGTCATGTTTGATGAGCTGACCGGTCAAATGGCTCCTGGACAATCCAGTTCAGGACCCGCACTTCAAAGCAGTCCCATTGGTTCATCTCTTGTACCAAACTCCTCATCAGCAACTCCATATGTACCTCCCTCAGAAGATGATTTAAAGAAACTGTTTGATCCAATGTTTGATGAACAATTTGAGCCAAGTAACAATGATATGACAATTCAATCAACAGAGGCTGCTTCTATCCCTGTCAATGAAATTAACCCTTCTACTTCTATTTCATTAAGCCAAGAGCGCCGCTGCTGACCAATCTGTCTCGTCAACAAATCTTCAATCATCAAGTGTACATCATGGAAATGCTTCTGATTTACAGGATGAAGTCAATCCCTTTGCTACTCCCGAAGATGCTCCATTTGAAAACATATTTGCTCCTGAATCATCATCAGAACCATCTTCTTCAGGAGACATCGACTCTGCTACTTCAGTCCCTCAACAACAACCACATGAATACCTCATAAAATGGACTCATGATCATCCATTAGACAACATCATTGGAAATCCCTCTCGTCCAGTATCCACATGGAAACAACTTGCAACCGATGCCTTATGGTGCTTTTTCAACTCCGTACTCTCAAAGATCGAACCAAAAGATGTTAAAACCGCCATGAATGAAGATAGTTGGTTCAATGCCATGCAAGAAGAAATTCATGAGTTTGATCGACTTGATGTATGGGAATTAGTACCTGCTCCAGATTGTGCTATGATCATTGCTCTAAAATGGATCTTCAAAGAAAAACTTGATGAGCATGGTGATGTGTTAAAGAACAAGGCTCGATTGGTTGCTAAAGGATACCGTCAAGAGGAGGGTATTGAATTTGAAGAATCTTTTGCTCCAGTTGCTCGAATCGAGGCAAGCAGAATATTCTTGGCTAATGCTGCAAGTAAGAACATGGTAGTCTATCAGATGGATGTAAAGACAACGTTTCTGAACGGAGATCTTAAAGAAGTCATCTACGTCAGCCAACCTGAAGGCTTTGTGAATCCAGAGCATCCTACTCACGTTTATCGTTTGAAGAAGGCTCTTTATGGTTTAAAGCAAGCTCCAAGGGCATGGTATGATACGCTATCAAAGTTTCTTCTGTCTACCGGCTTCAAAGAAAAGGAGCAGTTGATCCAACATTTTCACCAGAAGTCAGTGCAAACACTTAATTCAAGTTTAAATTTATGTTGATGATATCATCTTTGCCTCGACTGACCCCAATGAGTGTGACCGTTTTTCAAATGAAATGGGTTCTAAATTTCAAATGTCAATGATGGGACAAATGTCATTTTTCTTGGGATTACAAATTTCACAAAGTCCCGGAGGCATTTTCATAAATCAATCTAAATATGCAAATGAGATTTTAAAGAAATTTGGATTTGATTCTAGTGACCCTGTTGACACTCCCATGATTGAGCCTACAAAACTGGATGAGGACCACTCAGGGATCATGGTAGACCAAACAAAATATCGTAGCATGATCGGATCCCTGATGTACCTCACAGCCAGTAGACCTGATATTCTGTTCGTTGTATGCATGTGTGCTAGATACCAGGCTAAGCCTACCAAAAAGCACCTTGAAGCGGTTAAACGGGTCTTTCGATACCTCCAAGGAACCATCAACATGGGACTTTGGTACCCGAATGACACCGGTATGTCACTAACAGCATATGCAGATGCAGATCATGCAGGGTGTCAAGATACCCGTCGAAGTACGTCTGGAGGTACTCAGTTTTTGGGTGATAAGCTTGTGAGCTGGTCTTCAAAGAAGCAAATGAGTACTTCTATTTCCTCTACAGAGGCTGAATACATAGTCATGTCATCTTGTTGTGCTCAAATCCTATGGATGAGATCCCAATTATCTGACTATGGCTTTGTATTCAACAAAATCCCTCTGTACTGTGATAATAAAAGTGCTATTGCTCTTTATTGCAATAACGTTCAACACTCAAGAGCAAAGCATATCGACATTCGACATCATTTCATTAGGGAACAAGTGGAAAAAGGTGTGGTGGAACTCTATTTTGTGAGGACTGAATACCAGTTAGCAGACATCTTCACCAAAGCTCTTCCAAGAGAACGTTTTGAGTTTATTCTTCCACGACTTGGCTTGAAAAGCCTTCAACCAGAAACACTCAAACGTCTTCAGGAGGAAGACGAGGAGTGAAGGTCTTTCTTCATCTATCTCTTTGTATATATTTTTTTCAAAAAAATACAAAAAAAATACAAAAAAAAAATACAAAATTACAAAACCTTCAAAAATCAAATAGAAAATTATAAAAATTCGAAAAATCCTCAAAAATATTGTCATTTTGTCATGCTTTTCTCGATTCGATATCATCTATGGACTTTGTGTTGATATTCAAAGAATGTCACGGGTCTTTAGATGTTCATCGAATGTACATAGTTTAAAAAAAAATGAGGCGAAGAAAAATGGTGGTTTATTGTCATTTCAGGCAGTAACCCGTGTTAAAAGGAAAGAACAGAGCCATGCATTATCTTGTTTTTCAAATCTCATGCTCTGATTCTATAAACATTTATCTGCTGAAAACTAATTGCTTTGTACAATAACTCGGACTCAAGTTTTGAAAATCATCCGGACTTATTTGTCAAAATATCTATTTCTCAATCAACAACCTATGTCATTGATTGAGGGGGAGAATGATTTCAATTAATTCAAAAAGTTAGTTGTCATACAATTGCTTTCAAAAGATAATAATGCATGTTTAACCAATGGAGTTTAAAGTCTCAAAATCAGATCCTTATCAGTTAAAACGCTTTCATAATCAAGTCACAATTCTCCTTAAAAGCTTTCAAAATCAATTTAAATCTACAGAGATCACAAATCTCAAATGTTTTGATAATTGTGATCGGGGGAGAATTTGTGATTTAAATTGGATTTAGACTGATAATTCGATAAATGGTTTCATAAATGATTAGCATGTTTGCCTCCTCGCAAGTGACAAACGATTTTAAATTTTCCATGCACACGTTGAGGGGGAGCATCTATCTTAAACCTCTAATATTTGAAACGTGATCAATTTATCTCAATGCGCAGTCTTTTCCTAATATGTGCAAAATATTCTCAAACATCTATGCACATATTGAGGGGGTGCAAACTTGTGAAAACCTCATCCTTCCTTAAAATGTTTTATCTACTCAAATTGATTAGGAAGTGATGATGATCATTTTATAAAATGTTAATCAAAAGATTGGACCTTTCATTCTCAATCTAACGATTTCAAAGATCTCTTACCTCCATGTGCTAAACAAATTCTAAATTTTTATGCATATGTTGAGGGGGAGCATTTCTAAAATATCAAAACAATTAAGATACAAAATGCTTTGATTCTATATCACAAGTATCTTGATTGATTTTCAAATGGTTTTCAATTGGTTCCAATGGCAGATGAACGATACCAAAAAGACCGACCAACTTTACTTTATGTATGGTGATATAAGGATGATAAGGTTAGGTTGAGGTCCCATGATCCGCCAGAACCGGAGGGATCTACCCAGGGACAATCCACTAGATAGTGTAGAAGTCCTTAGGTATGATGAAAAAAGGAGAAAAGTGAGATATGGGAAGAGTGCTGACTGAGACAGAGCTAGTACTGGAACAAACCCAACAAGGTTCTAGTTATGAAGTCTCGGTAAGCACTGAAGGGGTTGAAGAATGAAAAAGAATTAAATGAGAAAAAGGGTGAAAATAAATAGCCCTCCATTTATTCAACCTTAAGGCAGAAACCGGGTTCAATACATATGCTACTGGTGGTTACTAAGGTAACACTGGTATTAAAGACAAGACGTCATGGACCCAGTGACGCACTGCACTAACTTCCCAAGCTACTTAAGTTCCTCTTAAAAGGGCTTGTTTCATTCTCATGGGGAACCGACATAATCTATCGACTTTCTCTTAGAGATAGTTGGTATTGAAGAAGGAGACCCTCTACCTAGTCTCCGGCATAGGAACCAAATATGCACTAATTGTGTCTAGAGCCACGAGATCATCAATTAATCTCTTTAGGACAGTTATTTCTTGAAGACTCACTATTTCACACAATGTGGAATGTGAGATTATATTTTATGAGTCCTACGCACTATCCTTGTGGTATTGCCAAGACTTGATTGTGTCATATGGACCTCATCAGCGGAGCGATTCAAAATTGAATCAATCCAGGTCCAAGAAAATGGATTGACGGATGCCTTTAAAAAACCGGTTGTTGTGTTTAAAAACTCTTTTCTCTAAGCACATCGACTGTGTACAATTATTTCAAATCAAAAGGTGTTTATGATTGATAAATGATTTTTCACTAAAACTTCGTTGTATTGCAAAAACAATTTCTATTGAGCGATACACGATTGTTTTTCAAATCTCTTTTCATCAATCGGTGAATCTCTATTCGCTAGTTCACTCAATCCGTGTTGTCTTCTTTGAGACGCTCCGGTTTGAGAACGGCTAGAGCAGCTGCGAAACCCTGTCAAGGAAATTCTTCGGAATTATACCTGATCACAGGCAGTACTTGTACTAATCAACGGGGAACCGTGGGCCGTGTACCTCAATTCAACGAAAGTGATCAAAGACACTTCCGGCGCTTTATTGCTAATGTCTTATGCAGTACACCCCGACGTTTGCAGCTGATCAGAATGGAGCGGTCAATCCATAGCCGCATGCTCACACAACACATCCATATCTAAAGAAATCATGATTGGTGCATCAATGACTCTGATATTTTCACTCCATACTTCTGCTACGCTGCTGCCAATATCATGCATCAACGAAAGCTTCCGCTACTCTGATAAGAATAAATCATGATCCAGAATGTGAGCATGTCGGTCCAAAAGTCACAACATCACTAATTACCAACACCACAAAGGTTGAGTCAGAGATTTAATGTGGCTGATGATCTCAAAGCTGGCTCAAAACTCATTATCACGTGGATCAGTAAAAGACCTCCACCTGGTTTAACCAAACATGCATTGTGAAGAATCAATGACTACGAGCTTCAGAACAAAGTAATTCATCAAGAGTGCAAGAACAATTTATAATGTAATATCAGTTTGTATTCAATGTAAGTTTAATGTGTGTTTGAGGTGACCTCCCTTAGGGGGAGATTGTTAGGAATTAGAAATTCCAGGTATTAAAGAGTCGGTCACCTCAAGTATATGTAATCGTTAGAGAGCTCGTAGTCATAGTTATTTTATGATTAAGTAGTATTTAGTTTAGTAACACCGTGGAGGACGGACGGGTCTTTATCCACTGTATTCCTGATCCACAGCCCGTAGGTGGCATTTGTTTGTAAGATACTATAAATACCCTCTACCTCCCAAGGTAGAGGGTTGGAGCTTTAATACCATTTTTCTTTGTTTCACATAGTTCCCAACTCTCTTCCTTTCTCTCACTAGAACTTTCTCTCTCTAAACATGTTGGGTTTTTGGTTCCTTGAATCATGAATTACTTTAAGTACTGGAACCACGGACAGGTTTGATATAACCACGGACAGAAGTATGTAACCACTGACAAAGACAACCATGGCTAGTAGTAATGTGTAACCACGGATGATATATTGTAACCACTGCTAGTGTTTTGTATAGTCGGTTAGTTTATTGTATTAAGATAAATATGAAAAAGATATTTATCTTGTAGGTTACGTATTGTATTATGTAAAGGACTCCTTAGTCTATAAAAGGAGGTCCTAGGTTATATTAGAAATACATAAGTTTTATATCTAAAGGTCGATACACTTCAAGGTTGAAAAACCCTAATACTGTAAGAGTATTCGTATTAATAAATAATATTGAGGTGTTGAATGTTAATTGTTCTTCTTCTTAAGGTTAAGTGTTAAATTCCGCATAATACTTAATAAGTTGTTATTCTAAGTCAGTTTCTATATTAGATCGTTTGCTCAACTGGGATCAACAAGTGGTATCAAAGCTTGTGATCTAGAAACTGTAATCAAGAAGAGGTTAAGTTAAGTTTTGTTCAAGGAAGATAAGATGTCTGACGAAACTCACATGGTGACTTTCAAAGGTACCCATGCTCAAGCATGGTGAGTATCAAATCTGGAGAATGCGAATGAGGCAATACATTCGCATGATTGATTATGCTCTCTGTGATGTCGTTGAAAAGGGAGACACTCTTCCTAAGAAGGGTGAGGATGGCAAAGAAATTACCATTGTTAGTGAAATTGATAAGGCTAAGAGAAAGCTGGAGATCAAGGCTCACAGTATTCTCTCCATGGGAATACCCAATGACTATGCTTTGGACTTTGAACAATACGAGTCTGCTAAAGAGTTACCGGATGCTCTTGAGACAAGGTTTGCTGGCAATGAAGCTACTAAGAAGTCCAGGATGAATATGCTCAAGCATCAATTTGAAACCTTCACTACTCTTAGTGGAGAAAAGATTGATGGCACATACAATAGACTTCAAAAACTTATCAGCCAACTGAAGTATGTAGATTATAAGGTTCTTCAAGAAGATATTAATTTGAAGTTCATTAGGAGTCTATCATCTGAATGGGCTATTCATACAATTGTGTGGAGGAATAAGGAGGACTTTCCTAAGATGACTCTGGATAATCTCTTCAACAACTTGAAGGTTTATGAGTCTGAGAATAACTTTGCTAATGCGTCTTCTGCTAATCAAAACATTGCTTTTGTATCCACTAATCACAAGAGCCCACAAGATGTATCCACTGCTGCCTATGGTATAACCACGGCTATTGCAAACAATACCACTGTTAGTGATAATGTCAGTGATGGTGCAATTTGTGCTTTTCTGGCTGATTTAACTACTAGTGTTACTGTGTTGAATCAAGATCTGGATCAAATTGATCCTGATGATCTGGAAGAGATTAATCTTCAATGGCAAATGGCAATGTTAACTCTCCAAGCAAGGAAGTTTCTGAGGAGGACTGGAAGACAAGTTAAGTATGATGGTCAAAGGAGAGCAGGGTTCGACAAAAGCAAGATGGAGTGCTTTAACTGCAAGAAGAAGGGTCACTTTGCAAGGAATGTCAAGCTCCTAAGAGGATTGAAGGTGTTAAGAAGATCACTGAAGAGTCTGCTCCTTCTTCAGCATTGGTGGCTCAAGATGGTCTTGGTGATTATGATTAGAGTGATCAGATTGAAGAAGGACCCAATGCAGCTTTTCTTGCTAGTGAAGCTTCAAAAGAGCATAACTTTGCTCTTATGGCTTATGCTTCATCTTCTGGTTCAGATTCTGAGGTATCTAATGAGTCTACTTGTTCTTTTAAATCATGTAATGATAACTTAGAATCTCAAAAGGCTATCACTGAGAGTATGAGGAAAGAAGTAGAAAGACTAACTATGGATAACTTAGGTTATAGAGTTGGTCTAGAGAGTGTGGAAGAGAAGCTTAGATACTGTATTAAATGTGAGTTTGAGTATGTAGATGTTGGGTCTATTATAGATTTGATGATACAAAACAAGAAGAATGAAACATGAAGGACTAAAAGTGACAAGAAGGGAAACTACAAAAAGATGGAGGATTTGGAAGATTCTAGAAGATATGCTTAAAAGAATATTTAGTTTCCTAATTGTATTGTTTCCTAATTGTATTATGATTCCTCTTGTAAACCCTAGATGTCTCTAGTATATAAAGAGACATAGGGTCATTAGTTTTAGTATGTACGTACAAGATGTAGACGTCTAAAGGTGTGTGTGTGTGGGAACCTAGGCGTAGGGATTTGGGAAAACGCCTAGGGTTTAGTGGTTTAGTTAGTTAGTGTTAGATCAAGTCTTTGATCTTTATTATAGTTAGTTAGTTAGTTTATGATAATAAAAACCTTGTTCATAATAATATTGATTCTATGTTTGAGTATTACGCCTTTATTATTATGTGTTCCTAGATATAATATTAGACCTCGTCTAAGAGCTTTCAACGATCTTCACATGTGGTATCAGAGCCTGAGGCTCGTGATATCTAAGGATCTACAAGGTTTTCTTGAAGAAGAAGGAAGAAAAATTCGAAGCTGTCAAAAATTCGTAATACTTCTGCAGCACTGTTTTCCAGAAGGCATAACTTTTTATTGAACCGTTGGATCGAGCTAAAATTAGAATTGGAGCTTCTTGGTATATCTATCTTTAATCCCACCAAAGGGATTGTCAATCGGAGCTCTCAATCAAAAGTTATAAGCAGTCGAAGTCTGCTGCAAAAAATTCGTAAGGTTACTACAGCACTGTTTTGTAACGATCATAACTTTTTCGTTAACCGTCGGATCATAACGAAATTTTAGGTGGATGTTCTCTATATATCAATCTAACTTTCCACCGAAGGGATCTTCCATCTGAGCTGTTATGTGAAAGTAATGCTGAAAGTACTGCTGTTTGGATTAAAGTACTGTCGATTTTGAAAGTACTGCAGATTCAAGTTTGAAAGTACTGCTCGTGTTTCAACGTACTGCTGATGCTTATATAATCTAAGTACTGCTGCGAGGTACTTCTTAAAGTACTGCTTATGTTCACAAAGTACTGCAGATTTTATTGAAAGTACTGCTTCTCGAAGAGATTTGGAATTAAGGGGAAGTCGAGCGTGATAATGGTTATGGATTTTTGGATGACACACACAGAGAATGGTTATTTGGTTCACACACACAGGAAGAAATTTATGTTCTTAAAGGAATTAAAAGGCTCGTATTAGATTTATTGAAGATTTGATTACGAAGAGGATTATTTATCACTTATTTGAAGGTGAAGTGGAATTACTTGGTTTGTGTTCTTATTATATAAGACTTGCAAAATCTAGTTTACATAGGTCAAGAGGGTGGATGGATGAAGACCTAGTAAACTATCACTTAAAGGAGTTACATTGTAGTGCTCAGTGTCTCATACTAGTTGAGGATTTTGTCAAGGGATTGCGGTCTACTTATATTTGGTGATTCGTATAAGTATGGAGTTCCGTGGATAGTACAAGATTTAAGACACAAGTTTGTGAAATTTTACTTCTTCATCAAATTCGTTATACTTGGTTTTCTTCACAAGTGATCATTACATGGAGCCTACAGATTTGAAGAATCAAGAAGATGGTTAACATATGGGTTTTAGGGGAAGCTTATTGTTAAATGTTTAACCATCTACATGCATCACTCAAGGGGAAGTGTTTGATTTTTACTACTGTTGATCATTATTACTACTGCTAGTTGCAGTTTCTATTGTTTTGAATCCATTTTTCTAATGATGCGTAATGGTGGGCGATTTTAAGCATTGGAAGTCTTAGATTGGAAGTATGATATTGGTTCGTGGTGGTCAAGATCATTATTTGCATACGTTCCCTATTTAGATAATAACAAAAAGGGGAAGAGATGTTTGAGTGACATGTTTAAGTCAAGGGGAAGATTGTTTCATTCATGGTGAGATTTAATTATCTCAACTTCTGCTACTTCGTCTAGGGAAGTTCGTACAAGAATCGTGTTTGTTTTGTCATCATCAAATAGGGGAAGATTGTTGGGTCTATTATAGATTTGATGATACAAAACAAGAAGAATGAAACATGAAGGACTAAAAGTGACAAGAAGGGAAACTACAAAAAGATGGAGGATTTGGAAGATTCTAGAAGATATGCTTAAAAGAATATTTAGTTTCCTAATTGTATTGTTTCTTAATTGTATTATGATTCCTCTTGTAAACCCTAGATGTCTCTAGTATATAAAGAGACATAGGGTCATTAGTTTTAGTATGTACATACAAGATGTAGACGTCTAAAGGTGTGTGTGTGTGTGTGGGAACCTAGGCATAGGGATTTGGGAAAACGTCTAGGGTTTAGTGGTTTAGTTAGTTAGTGTTAGATCAAGTCTTTGATCTTTATTATAGTTAGTTAGTTAGTTTATGATAATAAAGAAACCTTGTTCATAATGATGTTGATTCTGTGTTTGAATATTCCGCCTTCATTATTATGTGTTCCTAGATATAATATTAGACCTCGTCTAAGAGCTTACAACGATCTTCACATGAAAAAAAATAAGCTTCTTCTCTAAAGTCTTTAATATCAGCAACACTCTTCTTATAAGCTGCTGTTTCAGCATCATAAAGTCTTTTCATATCAACATAGTTTAACTTCTGCAAACCCTTATATCCTCGACTTTTTAAATAAGCCATCATAGCATTCCTGTCCTTAGCTAAATTAGGTCTTATTGGCATATATCTAACAGGTGTAGGGGACTGTAAAGGTTCAGTAGCTTCAGCATCTAATTTATCTTGCACCTTTTGAGCCGCTTCTCTATTTAGAGCTTCTTGAGCTTCCTGTTCTTTTCTATCTTGAGCATCTAACTCTTCTTGAACTTTTCTAGCTGCAGCTTCATTCCTAGCAACTTCAATTGCTCTAAGTTCTGCCAAAGTGAGTTTCTTTTTCTTTGTTTCAACCAAAATACCTTTCCCTTTATCTTTTGGATCAATTGAAGGTTGAGAAGTTCTTTGTTGTTCTTCTTCTTGTACATCTCTAATAGTAACTCCTCCTCTTGGTTGTGACAAATCTAATATTGTAGCAATTAATTCATCATCACTTGCAGAGTAAATGGGTTTGAATGTAGCTTCCTCCTCTTTTTCTATAACAATTGTAGAAGGACCAGCATCTTCTTCAAAATTCAATACCCTTGGTGTAATTACTTCTTGACTAGATGTATCATGAAAAACATTACTTTTGTTAGGATCCAAATATTATGTGTTTGATGATTCGGGTGGTCTTGGGAGATCAAAATACATGTTTGCCATAGTTAGAGAGTTAGTAGAGAGAGAGGGTGTTCTTGCTAGAGGTTTACAAAAGTATGGAATATTAGATTGAATGAGAAGCACCACCCCTTCCATGGATGGAAGGGGTATTTATACTTACAAATACACGACCTCCTATCGGCCTGTGGATCAGGGATACAGTGGGTAAAGACCCGTCCTTCCTCCACGGAGTTGCACTACGCTAAACTAAACTAATAACTAACTAATAAACTGATAAATAACGTAACTAACGACAAGTCTACGAGCTAACTTAAGCTAGATAACATTTGGGGTGACCGACTCTTCACTATGGAATTTTCTAATTCCTAACAATCTCCTCCTAAGGGAGGTCACCCCATGTTTTACATTTTGAATCCTAGCATTCTATTTTTGACTTTGTTCTTGAGCTCGTAGACTTCAATTCTTCAAATCCGCAATCTTTGTGCTTTTGTAGTGCAACTTCAAAGTCCGTGTGCTTTGTACTTTCAGTGGAGGTCATTGAACTGATCCACATCTTTGATGATCTTTGAGCTTTCTTTGAGATCATCAGCCACAGCAAATCTCTCTGGATCATCCATAGTTTTGTTGCCTTCATGTGATGTTGTGACTTTTGGACCGACATGCTCACACTTTTGAATCATGACATCTTTCCATCAGAGTAGCGGAAGCCTTACTGGTTCATGATATTTGCGCAGCCAAGAAGCATAGTATGAAATATCGAAACCAGGTTATGTAGACATGCACCAGTCATGATTTCTTCAAATTAAGTGTGGATGCTGTGAGCATGTGGCATTGGATTGACCGCTCAATTACGATCACCGCAACCGCCAAATGTACCTGCAAACAACAGTTAGCAATAAAACACACGAAAGTGTCTTTGATCACTTTCGCTGAATTGAGGTACACGGCCCACGGTTCCCCGTTGATCAGTACAAGTACTGCCTGTGATCAGGTAGGATTCGGAGGAATCTCCTTGACAGGGTTTCGCAGTGTTCTAGCTTTGTTCTCAAACCGGCACGTCTCAAAGAAGACAACACGGAGTGAGTGAACCAGCAAATTGAGATTCACCGATTGATGAAAAATTGATTTGAAAACAATCGCGTATTGCTTGAAGAAAGAGTTTTGCAATACGACGAAGGTTTTATGAGAAAGATCAATTTTCAATCAAAATACTTTTTGTATTAGAGAATGAGTACACATTCGAAGTGCTAGCGAAAAGAAGAGATTCGCACATCGAACGGTTTTTCTAAAAGTATTTTTCAATCGAGATACTTTTGAATTTGAAATGAATACACATTCGACGTGCTAGAGAAAAGAAAAGATTTGCACATCGAACGGTTTTTCCAAAAGCATCCGTCAATCCATTTCCTGGAACAAGGTTGATTCACGAGTGAATCGCCCCATCGTTTCTATCCAGTTGTCACATGGTTGATCTATAGAATAGATCTCACATGCCACCTACCAGGAGCTTGTTTGATGTTGGCTCCAGAAGGCTTTCCATCTTCATTGTGAATACTTTTACATACCACTCAGATGTTCTGGCTATACCACAAGGATAATGCGTAGGACTCTTGATATATACTTACTTTCCACATTGTGTGAAACAGCAAGTCTTCATGAATTTAGTGTCCTAACGAGATATTGTGGATGATCTCATGGCTCTAGACTCAATAAGTGCACATTTGGTTCCTATATCGGAGACTAGGGAGAGGGTCTCCTCCTTCAATATCAACAATCTCTAAGAGAAAGTCGATAGATAATGTCGGTTCCCCGTGAGAATGAAACAAGCCCTTTTAAGAGGAACTTGAGTAGCTTGGGAAGTTTAGTGCAGTGCATCACTGGGTCCATGATGTCTTGTCTTCAATACCAGTGTTACCTTAGTAAACACCAGTAGCATATGTATTGAACCCGGTTTCGGCCCTAAGGTTGAATTGATGGAGGGCTATTTCTTTTCACCCTTTTATCATTCATTTCTTTTTCATTCTTCAACCCCTTCAATGCTTACCGAGACTTCATAGCTAGAACCTTGTTGGGTTTATTCCAGTACTAGCTCAGTCTTAGTCCGCACTCTTCCCATTCCTCACTTTTCTCCTTTTTTCAATATACCTAAGGACTCTACACTATCTAGTGGATTGTCCCTGGGTAGATCCCTCCGGTTCTGGCGGGATCGTGGGAACGAATACCTAACCTAACCATCCTTATAACACCATGCATAAAGTAAATTGGTCGGTTTTTTGGTACAGTTCATTCTTCCTTAAAACCAATTGAAAAATCATTTGGAAAAACAATCAAGGTACTTGTGATACGAGATCAAAGCATTTTGTACCTTAATAGTTTTGATCATTTAGAAAACCTCCCCCTCAACATGTGCATATGATTTAGAAATTGTTTAGCACAAGGAGGCAAGAGGACTTTGAAATATTTTCTTTGATCACAATTTTCATACGAAAAAGCCATTTGGTTTTCTTGGTAAAATTCTCCCCCTCAATATGTGCATAGGATATTTTAAAACATTTTATCACATAGAGGCAAGAGTTCTTTTGAAGCACATCCACGATCACACAAACCATTAAGAAACCATTTAAAACTCAATCAAGGTACTTTATAAATCACTTTAAAAAGCTTTCGTACCTCGATAGTTTATTTACTCCCCCTCAATATGTGCTTCAAGATTCGAAAGCGTTTAGCACATATGAGCGAGCAGCGTGCACAATTAAATCAAAACGATCATCTTTTATCAAATTTCATTATTAAATCACAAATTCTCCCCCGATCAAAAATATCAAACCCTTTGAGATTTTGGATCCCAAGTGATTTAATACGGTTTAGAAAACATGGGAGAATATGTGGCATGGTTTAAACACTCATCATGTTTTTGGATAAATCCTCCTCCTCATCATGTGCATTGAGTATGAAGTCGTTTGGCACATGGAGGCAGGAGTGCCTTTAAAGGACTAAAATCAATTCCATTTAAACAGATAAGAGATTTAACTCACGATCTCTACCCCGATCAAAATTTCAAACCTTTGGAGATTTGTGATCCCAATTGATTTAAATCATTTAAAAGATTTTGGGGAAAGACGTGGCTTGATTTAATTTTGAAAATGACAGATAAGGACCATTTTAAGACATTAAAGATTGTTAGTGTCAAGTATGATTGTTTTAAGAGATCTTTTAGGTAAAATAAAACAATTTCACAATCAAACAAGAACGGAAAAAATTTCATTTTGAAAGACCTTGATTCTAAAGAAAAATCATACCATGACATAACATTAAATCTTTAGATCACCACTTATATTGTACAATCCGGACTTTTATGAAGCAATATTGATTGAAAATAATTTATTTTAAATCACTCTCCCCCTCAATCAATTACCGAAGTCGATAATTGAGTGACTTAAGTTTTGATAAAATGAAGTCCGGTGATTTTCAAAATTAAGACCAATTTATTTTCAAAACAATATTTTTCCATTTTCAAAAACAATATTATTCAAAGTTTTAGAAAAATGGTATCATCACTATAAACCCTGCACAAAGATACGTTAGGTGGTTGAGCTGCTTTTGTTGATGTTGTTGCTGTAGGGCTTGGAAGAAAAACCGTCTGCTAATGCAGTGAGACTTCTTACGTTGCATTTTGAATGCCAACTGAGGTCAAATTAAGCTCCGCTTCTTCAATCACTTAGAAGAAAACCATCCTGATGCGAGACCTCTTTCGCTTGCATTTATGCCAACTCTCCATAGAAGTCCAATTAAGCTCCGTTTCTTCATTTGTCAACCCAAGAAATAGCTACCCTTTCCTTTCGGCATCCAATCATCATCATTAGTGGGATCCGGATCGGGAACATTCTTATATCCATGATATCTGCATACGTTAGTGAACACATATACCGATATATGGTGGTCGACATCACCCATAACAGTAATCGACTAATAAAAGTCAATGCAACATATCAATCAGATCATTTAAATGTATGGGAAAAATGTGTTCATCAAACTCTAATTATCTAAACCTAGCAATCATATCCTTGGCACCTAGTCCTTCAACATAGGTTAACATAATTTTAATTAAGCATATTAGGATAATTAAGAAAGCTCGTTAGAAGATATAGATTTGAAAACATTCTCCCCCTCAACCAATAACTCATTTTATAAAAGATTTTAAAAGTGCTGAAGTCATTGATTGAGATTCCAAATTTTATAAGAACTCTGAATCTGATTGATTTTAAGCAACTCATTTTCCACCATTTAAGAGAACAACAAATATTTTTCTGAAGAATTTTAGACGGAAAAACATTTGTGTAGGAACAGCAGTCTTTTTGACGACATGCTTTCCTTGTTTTGTTTTAGGATAAGTGCACGAAATATTTTGAAAAATTGTTTAGCGCAGCACTTTCCTTTCTTGAAGAACGGGTTGCTATCTGAAATAATAGCAAGCCATAGTTTAAGCACGGGTTGCAGTCTGAAGTAACCGCAAGCCATCATTTGAAGCCCGGTTACCTGAAATAGCGTAAGCCATCATTTGAACCCGTTGGCAGTCTAAAATAACGTAGTTTCATAGTTTGAGACATGTTTAGAAAAGAATATTTACACCTCCTGCCGAACTTCATCTATGGTCCCGTGCCATTATTGAATGACATTTCTAAGACCGTAGATGTTATCGATACCAGAAGACATGTCTTGAGAAAAACATATTTTTGGTATTTTTGAAATTTTCTGAATTTTTTATGGTTTTTGAAGGTTTTATATTTTTCTATTTTCTTTTTGTTGGTTTTATATTTTTGTATTTTGCTTTTAGTTGGTTTTATATTTTTGTATTTTGTTTTTCAGATAAATATATACAAGGATAGAGTAGATGATATAGTTAAAGAAGATGATGATACGAGTACCGAGATAAGGATATCGAAAGCGACGTCGTAGAAGATAGAAGTCATCAACTCTTAAACATCCACCACCAAAGCTTCCAAGGGCTCTTGAATAGAAAGAAATAGAACCATCTGAAAGTGAGACTTTGGCAGCTTCCCCCCAAACCGAAAATCCTTTAGCTGAGCGATTCAAGCTCTATTTCAAGTTTGCCTTAGCCAGGTGCACAGAGAAGCACACCATTATCATAAATCCCGCTGCTCCTTTCAAGAATAATCACCGAGATTCTTCGTTCGAGGTTATATCATCAACAAGAAGAACAGCACCGTATCATCCCACACATAAAACAATCTTCTCAAATTTCATTACCACTGAAGTCTGAAGCAATCCATTCCAAAAGGTGTCAAGAGAACAATTCCCCCTAGTAGTAGAATTGATGCAGTCAGTCTCTTAGACTAGAGCTCACGAACCCGAATACACATACCCGAAGACAAAGAAACTTATACCATCGAAGTAGCAGATTAAGTCCAATAGCCAAAGAATAACCCCGATGTATACTTTTCTCTCCTCTGAAGAAAGTGTATGAAGCTCGAACCCGGTACCAGAATGCCCAAAGAGAGAATAACCGATAACATTGAAGAAGCGGGCCGAATCCCGATTATCTCTGGGGTGACAATCTCTGCGATGTCAACACCGGAATAAGTGATTATATCTCGAATCACAGATTAAGCCCTCGTGTAAAACAGCTGAGCATCCCCAATGTACACAATCTCTATCCCCTGATGATTGTGATAAAATCAAAATCATCACACACTTGTGTACCTCTTTCATCTTCAGAAACTAACTCTTCCATCTCTTCCCCCACATAGTTGGAATAAAAAAACACTGAACGCCATGAGTCAAATCTTGAGTTTCTCTGCGGTAATGACAATAGTCTTCCAGGGATATCTTCAATCACTTAGAAGTATTAAGCTCGTCAAGATTACTCGCGTATAGATGTGTGTCTCCTTCCTCACTTGCCGGTTTTGATACTTCAGAATCAGCAACTCTTTAAATGCCCAAATACTTGAAATTTGTTGAGAAGATCGCTTGAAGTTTTTGTGAGAATCAACATGCTGAATAATGTGAGCAAGTCTAATTGGGGATTAAATTTGACATATCACATTCCCCCAATTAGTGCTCTCCCCTAGACCGACAGTCTTTTTGATGAATGCCCAGATTACGAAGAAGTCTTTAGATCATTAAATGCAACTCGTCTTTGGTCTTCTAACATATAGCAAGAAATGTAAACAGAATCAAGACTCGACCTTCTTCAAGATTGTCCAGTTGGGGAATGGATAGTTAACATCTTCAACTCACCAAAACACAAGAACATCACCAAAAAGCATCCCAATTAATTTACATCTTGCAAATCCCCTTAATTAAGATCCTCCCAATCAAACAAGAACGGAAAGATGTTCATCAAGGAAATCAGCAATCTCGCAGCGAACACACTAAATGGTAATACCAAGCAAAAAATCACTTCAAACAAGAAACGAAGGTTGTTCGAATCATCATGTTGATATGCACGTGAAGCATTAACCAGAAGCACTTTGTCAATAAACTCATATCAGCTTGTGAAGATGTCAACCAACGGCTCTTAGAAGAGAAAAACTCCATGTGAAGATGACCCGATAAGAAGAAGCTCGGTTCTTACATGAGTTTAGAGCCGTATGACCATATATATTCTCAAGTATCAATCAACAATGCAAAAAATTCACACTTCTTCTCCCCCTCAAGAATTGCATACGGAGATGCCATTCTTGACTAAATAAGTGAAATCCATCCGAATGTTCTATTCACACTTCTCTCCCGCAAAATAAGCACATGATGTCGCCATCTTCATTATAATCGAGCAAGTGGAATGAGAAAACAATCAGTGGTAGCCCGGTTCACTTGATGACTGAAGTGCATGGAAAAAGTATGAAGCATGTTGATGAGAATGGTCATAATAGAGAAGATTTCTCTTCTTTGGAAGATAAAGCGCACTGACACGTACACTTTTCTTTTCTTTGGAGAACGAGGCATGAACTGTTGTGTTCATACGTCATAAGAAGATTTCTCTTCTTCGGAAGATAATGCGCACTGAAACGTACACATTTCTTTTCTTTGGAGTACGAGGCCTGAACTGATGAGAACAGACGTCATAATCTCTCTCTTTTCAGTCTCTTGGCAAAACATGTAATCATCACCATTATCATTCAGTAGGCTCTTTGCAGTGACAGCTGATGGAGATGACCCAATATGATGAATTTGACCCTGAAGTAAACTAACCCAAACTCGTGACTTATACTTGCACATATGTAACAAAGAGCGGTGCCGAGACTTCATGCCCATTTGAATCTCTAAGTACTCTATACTCCTCAACCAACCAACCATCAAGTAATAGACGTACATTACCTCTTGAAAATCCACAATTGAATGTGACACTGAGCACTACAACGTAACTCCTTTAAGTGATAGTTATTTTGTGGTGGTAACAGCCCAATTCCCCCCAAGTGGTAAAAGAAAAGTAAAAGCCACCCAACAATAACTAGATTTCCAAGTCTTCGTTTTTGATAATAAGCTCGAGCAAGGATCATGAAGAATCTTCATCCATCCATCCCCGATACCTTCAGATACTAAGTACACTCGCCCGTGATAATTCACTTCAACCTCAAATTAATAATACTGAATTAACGCCGTTGTCACATCTTCTGAACTGCTCAAATCTAGCCTTCTTTGACATTTAAGTGAACTATGATAATGATTTTCATCCCGACCATGGTTAAAAGCACAAAACCCCGTAAAACCATGTAGTAACCAAACTGCCATGATGAATATCCAAACACACATCCAATTCATGAAATACACCCTTTTATCCCTTCTTCGAAGCAGAAACCATAGCACCAGCATCAAGTAAGATCCAGCATTACACTTTCCCTTTCTCCAGGATGGCTCCATCATCACGGGATTTTACAATTCTATAGTTTAAACCGAAAAATAGTTTCTTTCGCGGGATTTTACAAAACCAAGAATAAACCGTAAGATAGATCCGGAAATGCACTTTACAATTACCAGGATGTTTCCATTGTCACGGGATTTTACAAGTCTATGATTTAAACCGAGAAATAGGTTCTTTCTCGGGATGTTACAAAATCAAGACAAAACCGTAAACAATGTCAGCTTGAATGTGTTATGACAACATTGGTTTAGGTTAATATCTGTTTTAAGGGAACATGCAGCGGTTCATTATCCAACATCAATCATTATCATCAACCATCCAATAAACACTTTGGTAAACACATCTTCCACATAATCTGACGGCTATTGCTGTGACTACATGGAGAAGTAAATCCGATATACCAAACTTGATCATGAAGTAGAATTCCCCAGATTTGTTAACTTAAACTTGTACTAATCCTTGTGAAGAAGAAACGGTGCACCCAATGTACAAAACCTCTTTTTCTCAACTGAGTGAGACACCGAAGTGATAGCTACGCGTGTGGTTTAAGCGAGAAAGAATCACAAACGTAACTAAATAGCCAAGTCTTTATCACCCTCTATAAATGCCCAAACAAGTCATCTTCGCAGAAGGGTAGAAAGAAAGAAGACGAAATAAGTAAATGTGCCCGGAAAACTTCACTTCAAAACCAAATAAGAGATACCGTACAAACAACCCCGTAGTCAACCTAGTTCCAATAATAATTAAAGCCGTGACACAATATTCTCCGTGAAAATGTATTCACCAAAGTACCAAACCTCATACAAAAAAAAAACTCTTATCATCATACCAAATCTCAGCATCAAATTGCATCATAAAAAAACTTCAACAAATCTCATTTAGTCCAAGTCTCATATAATCTTGATTTTGAGAAGCCCATCAGTCCATTATCCAAAATAGATTACGAGTCCAAGTCCAATTAAAACCGTTTAAACTGTCACTCAAGTACCAACTCAATAATATCGGACAAGAGCCTCGAATATCATTAAAGATCAACAAATAACTCAAGTCGTGACTAAATATCTCCCGTGAAATTTGTAACCTCAGTACCAGTCAATTATTCAATATAGAGTATTGTAATCAAATCTTATATAAAAATTTGGTTAACAATATCCACATATCCACATATATCCAAGATACTTGATAATGTCAAGGCCATCGCTTAAGTTCAAGGGATTAATACAAGCAACAATTTCCACCACAGACGTACAACCCATGATCAACACAAAAATGATATTTCAAATCCCACATGAATTAATACGTCCAAGTCTAAGGGCATATGACCTCAAAAAAATGATTAATCAAGTCTAAGGGCATAACCAATCGGACCTCAAAATGTATAACCAATCTAAGGGCCAAACATGATTAATCAAAGGCCCATATCCAATTCAAGTCCAAGACATATCCACCCAAATTAGTTCCCGATCCATCAGAGTTGTGTTAAAACCGGATATAAGAGCTTTGTACCCTAATTTATCTCACATCAACACAAAACCTAATCACACATATTCGCCTACCACCTAAACATCTCTCTCCCCAAAAGCAGATCTGAAGAGAAAAACTTCTCATCTCATTAGTAATCATCGCCCCCATCAATCCTTCATTCACACAAGATGCTCTTCATAAAAACCAATCAGTACACCTCTTAAGCCTTGCACACTTTGAGTCATATCTTAACAATCCAAATAATACATACCTTCAAACCCTTTACGTGATGACATATATAACTCGCCACAGAGATGGCTTTTGAGAGGTGGAACCTTGCATCGACTTAGCCACAGGGATGGTTTGTCGAATGAAGAGAAGTCATCAATTAAGCCACAGGGAAGGCATAATTGATGAGGAGTGGTATCGATTAAAGTAAAGACTGATGAGTTTTTTTCAAGGAGTCAAGGTAGGTACTTAAATCTGTGGTTTACGTTGTTAATTGTCCATGGGTCTATGAACGAAACAATAATCTGACTTTAACAATCATGTTAAAAATCAGATTATGTGAGTTTCGGATAATAATTAAGAAGTAAAGCTTCACTCTTTAATTATCAGTGATGATGAGGTGCCACGAAAAAAATCTTGAAAAGATGAAACGTGAGCCGGATCTGAGATAAGTTTTTCATTTTTGAGTCTTGATTCTTGATTGAAGTTAATGGAGTTAGGATAGACATGATTGGATGTTGTTGGAGTTTATGTAAGAAGTTGGTTGTGATTTGAGGTGAGGTCGTGGACTGATGATGGAATAACAACCTGAGGTCGAGTTGTTGAATGGTTTATATTTTGTGATTGTGTCATGTGGTCGAATCTTCTTCTTCCTTTCTATCAAAACTTTGTCATAAACCAAGTCGCTACTTAAGATAATTAAACAAGTCGCTACATAATTTAAGAGTCAAGTAGCTAACCAAGTCGCTAGCCAAGTCGCTAGCCAACTCGCTACGACTTGTTAAATAACAAGTCGCTAGGTTTTTTGATACTTAACTCGCTAGGTAGATTCAATGTATTTGGACATCTTGTTCTGACAACTCGCTAGCATGAATATATGAGTTTTCCGACCACTTTCCGACGATATTCATATGAACCCAGAAAACCAGTTTTGACCAAGAAGAATGCATAAAGAAAAACTGCTTTGTTTGACCCATATTGACCACAATAAATCAGACCATATGACCAGTTTTGACATATATTGGTAACAACACAAAAAATGTCATAAAAGTTAAACTAATATGTTTGGACAATAATGAACACAATAACTTTGATGACCAAAAGAGGTTACAAAATAAATGACAAAGCTGTTAACCAATACCAGAATATAAAAAATGTTCCGACCATAAAAAACAGTACACAAACAGTTTTTTTACACGAATCAAAACCACAAAGAATCAACACCACACAATAAACCTTGGCTCTGATACCAATTTTTAGGATCAAAATATTATGTGTTTGATGATTCGGGTGGTCTTGGGAGATCAAAATACATGTTTTCCATAGTTAGAGAGTTAGTAGAGAGAGAGGGTGTTCTTGCTAGAGGTTTACAAAAGTATGGAATATTAGATTGAATGAGAAGCACCACCCCTTCCATGGATGGAAGGGGTATTTATACTTACAAATACACGACCTCCTATCGGCCTGTGGATCAGGGATACAGTGGGTAAAGACCCGTCCTTCCTCCACGGAGTTGCACTACGCTAAACTAAACTAATAACTAACTAATAAACTGATAAATAACGTAACTAACGACAAGTCTACGAGCTAACTTAAGCTAGATAACATTTGGGGTGACCGACTCTTCACTATGGAATTTTCTAATTCCTAACAACTTTGATGTTCAGTACCTTGAACATCAGTACCTTGAACATCAGTACCTTGAACTTTCACTTCTTCCTCAGAATCTGAAATAATCTTTTCTGCAGTACTTACAGATTCTTTCTTCTTCGCAACATCTTCTTTCAAATTTTCCTTTCCTAAATTCCTCCCCAAGTTGACAGAAGATGATCTAGGAACCTTCTTTCGTTTTAATTCCTTTCGAAGTTGTTTACGACGTTTGTTTTCCTCTTTAACCCATAAGTTGAAACCTTGAATATATGGTTTAATAAAATTTCTCAACCAAACATACCTACGCTTCAATTTCCTAAGCGCTTTAGCTTGAAACTCAACAGTCTTGTTCAACCTAACAAGCTCCCCTTGTCAAAGCATAATATCCAAAGTCAAACCTTCAACGAGGTATATAGATCGTCACCATAACAAAGTTACCTTACTATTAATTACCCATCAATATTACCGTTGGAACAGACTTTATACTCTAATAACAAACACTTTCCACATAAGCAGACTTTCCCAAGCAAGACTTTCAGAAAACAAGTACTTTGCCAAAATTTCTTCATATAAACTAAGTATAAACAAGCATCCTCCCCTCAAGCAATACACAAGACTATACTAACAACTTATAGTCCTCCCCTCAAACATAGCTTAGTAGATAAATATACTCCAAAACACCTGACAGAAACTCCTTGTCTCCTGTCATGCTCACAGAACAACCACTATCAAAAATGATCTTTAAGCTCCTCTTCCTTTCAGATTCAGTCCAATGAGACAAGAAGTACTGTTTCGTTTTTCAAAGAAACTGTTGAAAACGGTGTTCAAAATCAAGCAGTACCTTTAAATCAAAGTACTGCTCCACAAGCAGTACCTTCTTCAAAACCTTTTCAAAACAGTACTGCTAAACCTTTTTGGGATAATTTTGGTCAAACAGGTTTAATCACTCACCAAGAAGGCAAAATAATTTTGGGCATAGACATAGAAGATGTCACTTGACAGATGGGTCAGAAACTGTGTGTTGTGTGTTTCAGTCCTACTCATCTAATTAAGGATTGTGAACATCACTCAAAATACCTTAGAAAATTTCCAAAGAACAGGACTGCCAACCAGAAACCTAGAGAGTACAAACCAGTTTGGACTAACTCAAATAGGGTTAATCACAAAAATTTCACATCAGATCATAGATACCCACAACAGAGAAAACCTTCAGTATCTCACCGTACTTTCCAAAGTACTGTTAACTCTGGCCCAGTACTTTCACAAAGTACTGCTCAGACAAAACAAGGTACTGATCACACTACTTGGTATAGAAATTCTAGGCAATCTGACTATCAACCTAGAAGGTATTCCAATTCACATAGGAGATTTAGATCAGAGGAACCAAGTGTTAAAAAAGCATGGGTTAAGAGGGAAAGTACTGCAGAGGGACAGACAGTACTTTCAACCAAAAGTGAATCAGATGTTTTTGTGATGACAGAAAAAGAGATTTGTGTTGAAAAACCAGAAAGCTTTGTTGAAAATTCACATGTTTTGAATAACAAGATAATACTGGATCATGCTTTAGAAAACAGTGGAGATTATATACTCACAGAATGTGAGTATGTCACTCCACAAGGGGAACACAAGTCAGTAATGGCTTGGGTTCCTCAAAGCCACTAACTTTTTCATCTTATTAGACAGGGCAACCCAGAAGAGGAATCATAATACAATTAGGAAACAATACAATTAGGAAACTAAATATTCTTTTAAGCATATCTTCTAGAATCTTCCAAATCCTCCATCTTTTTGTAGTTTCCCTTCTTGTCACTTTTAGTCCTTCATGTTTCATTCTTCTTGTTTTGTATCATCAAATCTATAATAGACCCAACAATCTTCCCCTATTTGATGATGACAAAACAAACACGATTCTTGTACGAACTTCCCTAGACGAAGTAGCAGAAGTTGAGATAATTAAATCTCACCATGAATGAAACAATCTTCCCCTTGACTTAAACATGTCACTCAAACAGTAGATAAGATCAATATATTAGGTGGTGAAATTGATCTTAAAAATAGAGAGATTAAAATGCTTAAAGAGAAACTTGAACTAGCAGAAAGTGAAAAACAAAAGGCCCTAGATGAAAAAGAAAAACATGTTGTTAGGGTAGCTAAAACACATTTTGCTTCTGATCTGGTTCATAAATCTATAGAGAGTCATCTAATGAAAAAGGGTTCGGGGATAGGATACAACAATATGCCACCACCCACTCTTATGCAACATGCACCACCTGCTAAAGAACTGTCATTTAGTAGTGAATTCAGTTTTAACAAACCTGTTGAAGGAATAAGTAAGACTGAGACACCTAAGATAAGTTCTGATACGTCATCTGATGCTCCCATCATTGAAGATAGGGAATCAGATTCTGAGGAAGATAGTAAAGTATCAACACAGCCTGAAAAGTTAGAACCTATTAAGCAAGTTGATACTAGACAAGCTAACCTTGTACCTAGATTTGGAGCTCAAATAACTAAGAAAGTGGTAGAATACAAGGAAGTACCTAGGGAACAAATGAAACGATATATACCTAGGGGAAATCAGAGAAACTTTAATGGTCTCATAACTAATAGGTTAGGTAATGAGTTTCAATGTGTCAAGAAAGCTTGTTATATTTGTGGTAGTTTTGAGCACTTACAGAGAAATTGTTATAAAAACAGACCACAAGTGTGGAATCATTGAAGGAGGGTAAATCACCAAAACTTTTCAAAGAAAACAAACCCTCATCCTAATAAACACATGATTCCAACAGCAGTGTTAATGAGGAATGGGACTACAAAATCAATTGTCACTGCCTCTCCCAAATGGGTTCCAACCACTGCTAAGCAAAGTGTAAACACGGCTAAGCAAAATCAAACCACTGATAAGCCAAAAATCACCACAGATAAAGAAGTTTTAAAAATTCCAAAGGTGATAACTGATACAGTGGTTGGAAATCATTTTATGCTGTAAAGGCCTCAGCTAGTTGGCAATGGAAACCTAAGACCAAGGTTTTACATCATGTCAACTGTGCATCAATGGACCTAAACAAATTTGATTATATTGATGACAGGGCACCCAAGTCAAGTATTGGCTTGGGTCCACAAAAGGAACTAAATCTGTTTAATTTCATGTGCAGGGCAATCTACAAGATGAGCTAAAAGACAAAGGAGTTTTTGATAGTGGTTGCTCTGGGCACATGACTTGGGATGGGAGCAACCTGGAAGATTTTGAAGATTTTGATGGAGGATATGTGGCATTTGGCAATGATCCAAAGGGAGGAAAGATACTTGGAAGAGGCACAATCAGAACAGGGAATTTGGACTTTGAAAAGTCTACTTGGTACAGGGACTTAAGTACAATTTATTCAGTGTTTCTCAAATGTATGATAAGAAAAACTGGGTACTTTTTGGTGAAACTGAGTGTGTGGTGTTGTCTCCTGAGTTTAAGATGCCTGATGAGAAGTTTATACAACTTAGGGTACCTAGGAAGGAAAATATATATTGTTTTGATCTTAAAGATGTAATTCCTAATAGGTCCTTAACTTGTTTATTTGCTAAAGCATATGTGGATGAGTCTAAGTTATGGCATAGAAGATTAGGTCACCTCAATTACAAAACAATCAATAAACTGGTTAAAGGGAACTTAGTGAGAGGGTTACCTTCTAAGGTTTTTGAGTGTAAGGAACTGTGTATGGCTTGTCAAAAAGGAAAACAACATAGAGCTTCTTGTAAGTACAAAACTGTCAACACCATTTCACAACCACTGTTTATGCTTCATATGGACTTATTTGGACCTACTTTTGTCAAGAGTTTGAACAATAAGCAGTATTGCCTAGTTATCACTGATGATTATAGTAGATTTTCTTGGGTTTACTTTTTGGCTGCTAAGAGTGAAACTAGTGAAGTTCTCAAGAGTTTCATTACTAAGATAGAAAATCTAGTAAATCATACTGTTAAGATAATCAGATGTGATAATGGAACTGAGTTTAAGAATGCTGTGATGAATCAGTTTTGTGTAGATAAAGGTATAGAAAGACAGTTTAGTGTTGCTAGAACACCACAACAAAATGGTGTCACTGAAAGGAAAAATAGAACACTAATTGAGGCTGCTAGGACTATGTTGTCGAATCTAAGTTACCAACTACCTTTTGGGCTGAAGCTGTAGGCACTGCATGTTATGTGCAGAACAGAAGTAAGGTAGTGAAGCCTCATAACAAGACCCCCTATGAGCTGTTACATGATAGGAAGCCAATGATTGTATTCCTAAAACCTTTTGGGTGTCCTGTTACTATCTTGAATACCATAGACTACCTAGGCAAGTTTCAAGAAAAAGCTGATGATGGATACTTTTTAGGCTACTCTTCAAATAGTAAAGCCTTTAGAGTATACAATAGGAGGACTAGAATTGTTGAAGAAAATCTACATGTTTAATTCAGTGAAAAGACTCCTAGTGTTGAGACCAAAGGACCAGACTGGTTGTTTAACATTGATATGCTAACCAAATCTATGAATTATGAGCCTATCATTGCAGGAACTTCCACTAATGTTGATGCAGGTACTCAAAAGAATTCTGGTGCAGAAGCAATTTCTAAGGAAGCTGATTCTCCTCAAGAGTTCTATCTGTTTGAAAAATGGAAAGCTAGTACAGTCTCACCCATCATTGATAAGCAAGGTCCCACTGATGATGATGTCTTGAATACTGGAGGCAATGGTGATCATCCTCAAGATAAGGATGAGTTATTGAAAGATAATTCAGTGTTGGTAGAAGAAATTGAAAAGAAGAAAAAGCAGTCTGCAAGCACGGATAAGCCAAACATAAACACGGATAGAGTTAATACAACCACTGCTAAGCCAACAACTTCTACCACTGACATTACAAGTGAAATCCCGGCTGTAAGTACTGATAGTAGTACTTTCTTTGGACCATATGCAAAGCCACTACATGGTGAAGAGGAGTATCCACATGATCCTGATATGCCTGCTTTGATTGAAATTGATACTCCTACTGATGATGAAGACATGGATGATTTCTTCAATGCTGATTTAACTAATTTGGAACATGTCATTCATGAAAGTCTTGTTACCACAACAAGGATACACAAGATTCATCCCAAGGAACAAATACTTGGAAATTTGAATACTCCAGTTCAAACAAGAAGCAAGGTTAAGAACACTGAACCCTTTCCTGAACATGGGTTCTTTGCAAGATCACTTCACAAAAGAAACAGTCATAAAGATCTGCAAAATTGCCTGTTTGCTTGTTTTCTGTCTCAAAAGGATCCAAAGAGAGTTGAAGAAGCATTATCTGAAGAAGGATGGGTAGAATCAATGCAAGAGGAGCTTCTTCAGTTCAAACTTCAAGAGGTTTGGACATTGGTAGAACTTCCTAATGGTAAGAGGGCAATTGGGACAAAATGGGTGTTCAGAAACAAAAGGGATGAACGAGGTATTGTTGTGAGGAACAAGTCAAGGTTGGTTGCTCAAGGATACACACAAACTGAAGGCTTGGATTATGATGAAGTGTTTGCTCCAGTTGCAAGAATTGAGGCTATTCGATTGTTTTTAGCTTATGCTTCATTCAAAAATTTTGTTGTGTATCAAATGGATGTTAAAAGTGCATTTTTGTATGGCACAATTGATGAGGAGGTTTATGTTTGTCAATGATGAGTGTCTAAATACTCATCATTTTTGTACTATTTAGAATGCCAAAAACATCTGAAAACACTCAGAAACACATCAAAATGATAAAAATATCACAAACAAGTGTTTTATGTGTTTTAAATGCAAAAATATCAAAATCTGGTGAAAAACGTATCAAGTTTGCATAATTGGCAGTTTTAGTCCCCCAAGTTTAAAAAGTTGTCAACAACAGTCCCTGGTATATCAAAATAAGAAAAATATCATTTTAAGTCCTTAGGGATTCATAAAGTTGTCAAAACAAACCCTTTAAAGTTCAAAAATCACAATTTACAACTTTAGTCCTCAACTTTATAAAAATGTCAAAAATAGTCCCTGGTGTTCAAAAATAGAAATTATTCAAACAACACCCTTGTATTATTAATAAATGACAAGATTGGTCCTTTATGATAAGTTTAGAGAAAAATTACAAGTTTGGTCCCTAGAGTTTGAAAATTGTCAAAAATGGTCCTTGGACATTTAAAAATGGAAAATAATCATCATTGGTCCTTGTACTATTCTAGATTGGCAGTTTTGGTCCTTTTTTTAACTCTTGGAGAATTGCAGGATTGGTCCCTCAAGTTTGGCAGATTTGCAAGATTAGTCCTTGTATTAAAATAAGCCATTTAGGACCCTTTTGTATTTAGAACCCCTGCCAAGCCCAAAAAGAACCCCTTCCATGGCCTGTGACCCCCCATTTTGTACCCCCTGTTTATAATATCCCACCGGTCAAATAAGGTCAAACACCCAAGAAACCCGCCTTCCCTGTTCACTCCCCTCTCCCATCTCTGCAAACCCAAAACTAGGTGGTTTTCACCACCACCTTTCCACCTCACCATCTTTCCAGCTAACCCCCCTCCTATCACTAGCCCACAAACTCCAATTAATGCATCCCCACCATAGCAGTTTACTGTAGCACTCACAAACCTCTGTTTTTGCCTTCCAAATCACTCCTACTCCATAACTACTTCACATATTGTCCCCTCCACCTCACATAACATCCCAAACTTCTTTAATTACTCTGAAACTATCTCAAGCAACCTTATACACTTTTGGCGCCAAAATCCAAATTAAAGGCTAAGATTACTTTGACTCAATCAATGGCCAAGATAGTTGATGGGATATGATCAGAAGCATGTGGGAGTCCTAAAAAGTCTATAAAGAAGGAATGGGAAGCAAAGTGAAGAGTTATCTAGTCTAATTTAGTTTATTGTATGTCGTATAAGTTAATTTTCAAATAAAAGTGTAATTTTAAGCTTCCATGTACTGTATTTATGTTTTTCAAGTATATTTGAATCTGTTTTCAGTAATCAATTTCAGTTTAAGTCTCATTTCAGTTTATGCAAAAATCTCACTTTTGATCAAATTCTCAAAATCTGCAAATGATGTTTGTAGCTGTTGTTAAGGATTGAATAAGCCATATAAGCTCCTCATATAGCTTATTAAAGCTATTAGAGACCTTAAAAACCAGTTTAGAATTAAAAACAGAAAAATCACAAAAATACTCAAAAATAGCTTTAAATTCAAAAATCAATGGAAGTGAAGATTAAAGACTGAAGCAGAGCTGAATTTGGATTGCTTATTGGTTTAGTGCTTCTTGGGAAGCTATAGGATATGTTCTCAGTCCTTTGTTCTAATCTTTCACTTGGAATTCATTTGTAAGCCATTTTTACCCATTTTGGCATTTTACTGTTTAGTACAGTCATAAGCTCAAATCTTTGTATTTTCATGTTCATTAGCTATAGTTAAGTGTAATCAACCATAAAAATCAGTTGTATGTTCTTTTTAATTTATAGTTTTTAAGAAAATTAGTTTGACAGTTAAAATAGTATAAAGATCATTATTGAGTTTTAGGTTGTCATGGTTGTTGTTTAATGCTTAATTAGTGTTCTTAAATGATAATTTAAGGTTTGTAATAAAGTTCATGGTCTAAATCAGTGTTTTACTTTGAAAATCTCAAAACAAGCCAAGTTAAAGGACTGTTTGGATTTATAAGTTCAACTGTGTTATAGGTTACTTGTGTTATTACTTGTACTTGTCTCATGTTTCATTAGTTCATAATAACTCAGAGAAGCAACAAAATCCAGTCCTTGTATAAGCAAAAGTCAAAAGACCATTTGATCACATTTTTCTAGTTCACTGTTGGATTTTTAAGTTTTATGATCATGATTTTGTGTTAATAAGTTGTTACCATTGATCAAATCAGTCTTAGTTTACCTTAATACATCATAATTAGTAATTAGCATTGATCTAAAGTTCATTAAAGTCAACTTTGTTTCATTTTCAAAAAGTCAAAAAAGTGTTCTGTGCACCAGTGAGCCTATCACTTTCTCAAGCTCACACAGAGCTTGTTATTTAGCTTAAGCCTGTGATTTTTAGTTCTTTGGAAAGCTAACCTGGTCATCTTTAAGTTCCAAGCTTAAAATTTCAATTTGCAGCTTATTTGCTGAGCTTTTAAAGAGCTTATTGTTTTGTCCATTTTCTCAGTATACACTGAGTTAAACTCAGTGGTTTTTCAGTTTTTTAATAAGCTCATTAAAAGCTCTCTAGTGGACCCCACAGTGAGATCTTTAGCTTTTTGAAAAGCTGATTTGGTCAACTAATTAGTCCCAGTTTTTGTTTTAAGTTTATAGCTTATTTCAGTGCTTATAAATAAGCTTAAAGGTGCCTGGTGATTTACAAAGTGTCCTGTGTATATCAGTTATATAAGTGCTTATTTTAGCTTATTTGGTGCTTATTTCTAAGTTCTTGAGTTTGTTCAGTTGTAACACTAGCTTATTATCAGTAATATAGCTTATTTCTTATTAGCTTTTGCTTATTTTTAGCTTATAAACCATTTTAGCTTAAACTTGTGCTTATTTTAGTTTTTGTTAACTGTCAAGACAATAAGCTCAATACTGAGCTTATTAATCATTTTCATAAAAAGTGGTAGTTGTAAAAATTGCTTATTTTCTTGTGCTTACTAAGTTACAAAAAGAAAATCAAAAAAATAAAATGTTTTACAAAAAGGTAGGGAGGCAGGCTCGAACCTGAGACCTCCCACCTTTGAGAGTGTTAAGAGTGTACATGGATACCAGTTGCCCTTGGGTCTTTGACTTGTCATCTTGTGCACAATTTAATACATAACACCTCTTTGTCCGTTTAGCTTATTTTGTTAAGATTAGCTTATTTCGAGCTTATTTAAAATAGCTTTTTCATCATTTGTATTTTTCTTTAATTTGTATTAGTATTAAGTATTTTATAAAAAAGTTTCAGATTTTTCCAAATAGTTTTAGTATTTTTAAACATTTAATTAGTGTAAAATCTTATTTAATTCATAATAAAAAATATAAAAGTCTAAAAAATATAAAAGTCTAAAAAATATAAATCTTTTTTCTAAAATTTTCTTTTGTCATATAGTACGTAAAAAAATTGTTTTTACACTTGTAGGACTTTTATTTCATAAATTTTACGTTTTTGCTTGCGCACTCGCGTAATTTTTAGACTTAACGTTCGTTTTCATTTTAAATCACGTTTTTAGATAATTTAAGTTTACGTTTTAGTTAAAATAGTTTATTTAAGATATTTTGTTTTATAAAATCACAAAAACATCATTGTAAAAATAGTGATAGCGTTTATTTAATATATTTTAACTTATTAATTTTCTTAATTTGCATTTAAGTCGCTGTAATTTGTTAATCTTTTCTTTAGGTATAATTATCCATCAAAAACCTTACTGATCACTATCCTTAGTGATCATTCTATCATCTGATCAAGTGTTTATACACCAATTCATCCTCCGTGGGACTTAACGACCCAGGAATACACTATATTCCTCTGATCTTCATTGTATTGGTTTCTGAGCAGTTTTAAGTTTATTACGGTTAGCCATTCACAAGTGGTTAGCTTGAGTGATATAGCTTGACTGTTTAGCACCAATCAAATTTTGGCGCCGCTGCCGGGGAGGCTGTAAGCGTGTTCTAAGCATTTTCAGACCCGTACTTGCACATATACCACCGTTTGTAAACAGTTTTTTGTAAAGTTATAACAAAATCAAAAAGTTCATTAACACTTTTCCTAAAGTGTTAAAAACCCAAAAACAATATAAAACAACAAAACAATCGTAACGTTTTCTAGCTTGTGTTTCTTTTAAGGTGATTCTTAAAGAAATACGATTTGGTTAAACGAGACGATACCAAAAATATTGTCCAAAAAGTTTTTAAACCATCAGCACATATCCATACCTACGTCTTTTCAGTGGTACTTAATTTATACATAAAAATCAACCACCGCAAATCAAGGCAGTACACCTACTAACTGGGGGTGTGACCATAATAAGTTCCCGAACCACAGATTTAAAACTTGCCTTTGTGTCCTTGTGATTTGGTGTACCTTTTTCAAAGAAGCCATTTCATTTGTGATTATTGGTTAAGTTCACTTGTCGTTTTGCCTCGCATTTGTTTTGAAAAATTGATTTTTATACTTAGTGCATGCGCACTCGTTCTTCCAGCTCTACAAGTCCACTTTCAGAACTTGGAAAGATTCCTCGTAGACGTAGAGGACGTTCTGCTCCTTCAGCCGTGACTGAGGAACGTCTACCACCACCACCACCTGTCGTAATGGCAGAAGACAAACCCATGAATGAGCTTCTCCAAGCACCCATCGAGGGTTACGGAGATGCCATTGTTGTTCCAGCCATTGTGGCTGATACCTTCGAGCTCAAAACCGGGTTGCTTAATCTGGTAACCCAAAGCCAATTCTATGGTTTTGAGCGGGATGATCCTCATGCACACATTCGATGGTTTAACAAGATTGCATCTACCATCAAGTACAAGAATGTCCCACATGAAGCTATCAAGCTTCTTCTGTTCCCATTTTCTCTAGAGGGACAAGCCCGGAATTGGCTTGAGAAACAACCCCCTCGTTCCATTGAGACATGGGAGGATCTAGTTACCAAGTTTGTTAACGAATTCTATCCTCCATCCCGAACTACAAGTCTTAAGAATGAGATAATGAAATTTTCTCAGAGATTTGATGAATCATTCGGGGAGGCATGGGATCGTTACAAAGAATTGCTCCGCAAGTGTCCGCATCATGGTTTTACCGAATTAATGCAAATGGATACTTTCTACAATGGTCTGAGACAAGCTGACCAAGACTCTTTGAATGCCTCCGCGGGAGGTAATTTCCTTAGCAAAACCACAAAAGAAGCCTTGCAAATCATTGAAAACAAGTCCTAGGTCCGCTCTTTCCGCACAAAGACATATCAGACTCAGTCTAATGCTGGACCTTCTACTTCATCTCCTGTGAGTACATCTAGCACCGATGCTAAGATTGACAAACTCACGGATATTGTTCAGGCTTTGGTTCTTGCTAACCAGAAGAAAGTCACTTTCACACAAACACCATCACATGGTGAAGTGAAGAAAGATGAAGTTTGTGTTACTTGTGGTGGTCCTCATGCATACTACAACTGTACTGCCATCGATGGTAGTCCGTTTGAAGCTAATGCTATAGCCGGTACTTCAAATCAAGGAGGTAATCAATACCGTCCTCAGAATGAACCAAACTACCGTGCTAACACTTATCAGGCACCACCCGGTTTTAACCAGAATCCTAACCAGAATCAGAATCAACCTAGAATGAACCAAGGTTATCAAAACCAAGGTAATTTCTATCCTGGACCCAATCAAGGTTTCCAACATCAAGGGAACCTTAATCAAAACAATTTCAATCGAGGGAATCAATTTCAGGGGAATGTGAATCCTAATCAAGGGAATTTTCAACAACAAGGTCATAATCAAAACATCCGACCTCAGAATTTCCCTCCACATCCTCCAGTACCATCATCTGATGAGTTATTGAAGCAGTTCATGAAATCCCAAGATGAAATGAACAGGTTGTTGGTCAGCCAGATTGCTGATCTCAAAAAGTCTTTAAATGATCAACCCTCGGCTCAGGAAAACTTCCGAGCAACACGATCGCTAACCCGAGGGGCGATGCTAAGGCGATCACAACTAGAAGTGGTGTTTCATACAATGGACCCGCTATTCCTACTACCTCTTCTTCTTCTCTCCCTAAGGTAGTGGAAAGTGAACCTAGGACACACAATGGACCTACGACTCCAATGCCTCCTCCACTAGGAGAAATGAGTCAAGCTACCAAGGCGAAAAAGGACAAGGAACTTCCTATTAATAATGGAGGTACCAACAATGTCCAGCCTCAAGTTGTCCAGAAACCCAAATCTAATCCAGGAGTTGTTTTTGAACCACCTGTAGCTCCCGTTGAAAATACCAAATCCAAAACTTCTATTCCTTACCCATCACGTTTGAATGAGCAAAAGCTCCGTGAAAAAGCCAGTCATCAAATGGACAAATTTTTTCAAATTTTCCAAGAACTACACTTTGACATAAGCTTTGCGGATGCTATCATGTTGATGCCCAAGTTTGCATCAACTCTCAAACACATGTTAAGCAACAAGGAAAAGCTGTTTGAAATGGCTAAAACTCCTCTTAACGAGAACTGCTCAGCAGTTATTCTGAAGAAGCTTCCAGAAAAGCTTGGAGATCCTGGAAAATTTCTTTTACCTTGTGTATTTCCAGGAATGGTTGAATGCTTTGCCCTAGCAGATCTTGGTGCAAGCATCAACCTGATGCCTTATTCAGTATGGAAGAAACTTTCTCTTCCGGAACTTACTCCTACATGCATGACTCTCGAGCTTGCAGATCGTACCATATCCCATCCTCTTGGCATTGCCGAGGATGTATTTGTGAAAGTAGGAAAGTTCCATTTCCCAGCTGACTTCGTGGTTGTTGATTTTGATGCCGATCATCGGGTTCCTCTCATTGTTGGTCGAGGATTCCTGAGAACGGGCCGTGCTCTCATTGATGTATTTGAGCAAGAAATCACATTACGTGTTGGTAATGAAGCTGTCACCTTTAACCTTGATCAAACTTCGAGGTACTCTGCAAATTATGATTCTGAGTCGGTTAACCGAATAGATATCATTGATGTTGCTTCAGAAGAGTACTCTCAAGAAGTTCTAGGTTATTCTCATAATTCTGTGAGTGGGGATCCCACTACATCATCTCAACCCATCATCGCCAATTCTACTCCTTCTCTTACCCCATTTGAGGAAAGTGACTTCATCTTGGAAGAGATTGAAGCTTACTTGTCTAGTGATTCTGTCCCATGGGAAATTGATCACGCTCCCATCGACATTGAGGGGGACATACTTCTCATTGAGAAATTGCTTAATGATGATCCATCATCATTTTCACTCCCTCCCGTCGAGCTTCATAACAAGGAAGTCAAGTCAGTTGAGAAAACTGAAGAATTTCCTGAGGTTGAGCTTAAGGACTTACCACCTCATCTCGAGTATGCATTTCTTGAAGATGATGATAAATTACCAGTCATTATTGCTCGAGATTTGAGTAAAGATGAAAAAGCTGCTCTCATAAAGATCTTGAAGTCACACAAGCAAGCAATTGCTTGGAAACTCTCCGACATTAAGGGTATCAACCCTGAATTTTGTACTCACAAAATCTTGATGGAGGATGACTTCAAGCCAGCAGTTCAACATCAGAGAAGAGTAAATCCAAAAATCCATGATGTTATCAAACAGGAGGTTATCAAACTTCTTGATGCAGGATTGATTTACCCGATCTCAGATAGTCCTTGGGTTAGCCCAATTCATTGTGTTCCAAAAAAGGGTGGCATAACTGTTGTCACAAATGAAGATAACGAGTTAATTCCAACTCGACTGGTTACAGGATGGTGTGTTTGCATTGACTATCGTAAGTTGAATGACGCTACCCGTAAAGACCATTTTCCTCTACCCTTTATGGACCAAATGCTTGAGAGATTAGCAGGGAATGAATACTATTGTTTCCTTGATGGTTTCTCAGGGTACTTTCAGATCCCCATTGATCCAAAGGATCAAGATAAAACCACATTCACCTGCCCATACGGAACTTTTGCCTACAGACGTATGCCTTTTGGCCTATGTAATGCTCCTGGCACATTCCAACGATGTATGATGGCCATTTTCCACGACATGATCGGGGAAACAATGGAGGTGTTTATGGATGACTTCTCGGTCATTGGGGATTCGTTTCAAACATGTCTCTCCCATCTAGATAAAATGCTCAAACGGTGTGAAGACACCAATCTTTGTCTAAATTGGGAGAAAAGCCACTTTATGGTCAAAGAAGGCATAGTCCTTGGCCATAAGATTTCAAAAATGGGATTGAGGTAGATAGAGCAAAAGTCGATGTTATTGCTAAATTACCTCATCCTACTACCGTCAAAGGTATTAGGAGTTTTTTAGGTCATGCCGGTTTCTATCGTAGATTCATACAAGATTTCTCTAAAATCGCCCGGCCTATGACTCATCTTCTTTAAAAAGATGCTCCTTTTATCTTCTCACCCGAGTGCATCAAAGCTTTTGAAACATTGAAGAAAAAGCTTACGGAAGCACCCATTCTAGTTGCCCCCGACTGGGATTTACCCTTTGAACTCATGTGCGATGCAAGTGATTTTGCTATCGGTGCAGTCTTGGGGCAATGAAAAGCTAAGCATTTTCAGCCTATTCACTACGCAAGTAAGACTATGACTGAAGCTCAAACTCATTACACCACCACAGAAAAAGAACTATTAGCCGTGGTGTATGCATTTGAGAAATTTCGGCCGTACTTAATCTTGACCAAATGTGTAGTGTATACGGATCACTCGGCTCTCAAATATCTCTTTGCAAAACAAGATGCAAAGCCGAGATTACTCCGTTGGGTTCTCCTCCTCCAGGAATTTGATATCATTATACGTGATAAAAAAGGAGCTGAGAACCTGGCTGCTGATCATCTGTCCCGTCTAGAGAACCCTCACCAAGATGTTTTCGAGAAAAAGGAAATAAATGAAACATTTCCTCTCGAGACACTCAATGCGGTTTCTTTTCGTGGAAACTCTTCTACCCCATGGTTTGCTGATTTCGCAAATTACCATGTGGGTAACTTCATTGTGAAAGGGATGTCGACCCAATAGAAGAACAAATTCTTCAAAGATGTTAAACATTATTTCTGGGACGACCCCTTCTTATTCAAAATATGTGCGGATCAAGTCATCCAACGGTGTGTTTATGGACAAGAAGCTCTTGACATTCTCAAAGCTTGCCATGCTGGACCCACCGGGGGCTATCATAGTCCAAACTACACCGCCAAAAAGGTGTTTGATTCCGGGTTTTATTGGCCCACAATTTATAAGGATGCCCACGATTTTGTCAAAACCTGTGACGCTTGTCAACGTCATGGAAATATATCTCAAAGAAATGAAATGCCACAAAATGCCATTCAAGTTTGTGAGATATTTGACATCTGGGGTATTGACTTTATGGGGCCATTTCCATCTTCTCGAGGTAACAAATACATACTCGTGGCTGTTGACTATTTGTCAAAATGGGTTGAAGCGAAAGCTTTACCTACCAATGATGCCCGAGTAGTTGTAAAATTTTTGAAATCTCTTTTTGCCAGGTTTGGAACTCCTCGTGCTATAATCAGTGATCGTGGTACACATTTTTGTAATGACCAATTTGATCGTGTCATGCAAAAGTATGGTGTTACTCACCGTCTATCTACTGCATACCACCCCCAAACAAGTGGGCAGGTGGAAGTCTCCAACCGTGGTATTAAAAGAATCCTTGAAAGAACAGTAGGCGAAAATCGTGCATCCTGGTCGGATAAACTAGATGACGCACTCTGGGCTTTTCGTACAGCTTACAAAACACCCATCGGGTGCACTCCATACAAGCTAGTGTACGGAAAGGCATGTCATCTTCCGATTGAGCTAGAGCACAAGGCTTACTGGGCCTTGAAGCATGCAAACTTCGATATACAGACAGCTGGTGATCACAGAAAAGTTCAAATGAATGAACTAAATGAACTTCGTGATCAAGCATACGAGAACTCTTTGATCTACAAACAAAAGACAAAGAAAATTCATGACCCTAAAATCAAGAACCGCGTTTTCAACATTGGTGATCGAGTCCTTCTTTTCAATTCGAGATTGAAGATTTTCTCGGGAAAGCTTAAGTCCCGTTGGTCTGGTCCATTTACTATCGCTAAGGTTTATCCTTATGGCACCTTTGAGTTATCTCAGCCTGATGGTCCAAATTTTAAAGTAAATGGTCATCGATTAAAGCACTACTTTGGAGAGGACATTCCACCCGTGATTGTCCCGGATCTACAAACATTCCCCATGAACCAATGAATGCGGGGATCGAGTCAAGCTAGTGACTCGGGAATCAAAAACAGTAGCACACACCATATGGGTTTTCACCCATGTTTCTGTCTTCTTACCCCCCTTTCTACCATCCTAGTGTGGGGGAGTTGCCCCCCGCTGTTGTATATATCAATCTTTCAAAAAAAAAAAAAAAAATGTGTATATATCAAAAACAAAATAATGGCCGTAGTATTTCCCTTTTATGTTCTATGTTTCGGCATAACCGCCGGTACTTTGAATATTGAGGGCAATATTCATTTCTAAGTGTGGGGGGGAATTCTCACGAATTTTATCATGTAATTATTCCACCCAATTCCCCCGTTTTTGGCCAAAATTTTTTTTTAGAGTAAGTGTTTTACACTTACTCAGCAAATGGTAATCAGTCCGCCATGTCTAACCCACATAAGGATTGGCTAATCCAGGAGCAAACGGCTCTTGGTAAAGATATCTCAAATCCGTTTATGGCTTGCAATTTGCCCAAAATTGTATGGTGTTCAACTCACCATATCTTTAAACTAGTGAAAAGTTGGCTAGCCCGCAAGTTTATGGCTTGTGGTAAAGGCAGTTGGAAAATCCATAATTGGTATTCGGCTCACCAAAGATAATATTGATAATTTATCTAAGAGTTGGCTAGTCCAGAAGCAAACGGCTTCTGGTAAAGACAAATCAAATCCGTTCACAGCTTATGATTTGCTCAAAATCATTTGGTTATCGTTGTACCAAGGTTCTTACTTGAATCAAAACAATTGGCTACTCCAGAAGTAATGGCTTTTGGTAAAGAGATAAAATCCATTAATTTTTCTCAAATCATTGCTAGGGACTAGCAATATCTTAGTGTGGGGGATTGATGAGTGTCTAAATACTCATCATTTTTGTACTATTTAGAATGCCAAAAACATCTGAAAACACTCAGAAACACATCAAAATGATAAAAATATCACAAACAAGTGTTTTATGTGTTTTAAATGCAAAAATATCAAAATCTGGTGAAAAACGTATCAAGTTTGCATAATTGGCAGTTTTAGTCCCCCAAGTTTAAAAAGTTGTCAACAACAGTCCCTGGTATATCAAAATAAGAAAAATATCATTTTAAGTCCTTAGGGATTCATAAAGTTGTCAAAACAAACCCTTTAAAGTTCAAAAATCACAATTTACAACTTTAGTCCCTCAACTTTATAAAAATGTCAAAAATAGTCCCTGGGTGTTCAAAAATAGAAATTATTCAAACAACACCCTTGTATTATTAATAAATGACAAGATTGGTCCTTTATGATAAGTTTAGAGAAAAATTGCAAGTTTGGTCCCTGGAGTTTGAAAATTGTCAAAAATGGTCCTTGGACATTTAAAAAATGGAAAATAATCATCATTGGTCCTTGTACTATTCTAGATTGGCAGTTTTGGTCCTTTTTTTAACTCTTGGAGAATTGCAGGATTGGTCCCTCAAGTTTGGCAGATTTGCAAGATTAGTCCTTGTATTAAAATAAGCCATTTAGGACCCTTTTGTATTTAGAACCCCTGCCAAGCCCAAAAAGAACCCCTTCCATGGCCTGTGACCCCCCATTTTGGACCCCCTGTTTATAATATCCCACCGGTCAAATAAGGTCAAACACCCAAGAAACCCGCCTTCCCTGTTCACTCCCCTCTCCCATCTCTGCAAACCCAAAACTAGGTGGTTTTCACCACCACCTGGCCACCACCTTTCCACCTCACCATCTTTCCAGCTAACCCCCCTCCTATCACTAGCCCACAAACTCCAATTAATGCATCCCCACCATAGCAGTTTACTGTAGCACTCACAAACCTCTGTTTTTGCCTTCCAAATCACTCCTACTCCATAACTACTTCACATATTGTCCCCTCCACCTCACATAACATCCCAAACTTCTTTAATTACTCTGAAACTATCTCAAGCAACCTTATACACTTTTGGCGCCAAAATCCAAATTAAAGGCTAAGATTACTTTGACTCAATCAATGGCCAAGATAGTTGATGGGATATGATCAGAAGCATGTGGGAGTCCTAAAAAGTCTATAAAGAAGGAATGGGAAGCAAAGTGAAGAGTTATCGAGTCTAATTTAGTTTATTGTATGTCGTATAAGTTAATTTTCAAATAAAAGTGTAATTTTAAGCTTCCAAGTACTGTATTTATGTTTTTCAAGTATATTTGAATCTGTTTTCAGTAATCAATTTCAGTTTAAGTCTCATTTCAGTTTATGCAAAAATCTCACTTTTGATCAAATTCTCAAAATCTGCAAATGATGTTTGTAGCTGTTGTTAAGGATTGAATAAGCCATATAAGCTCCTCATATAGCTTATTAAAGCTATTAGAGACCTTAAAAACCAGTTTAGAATTAAAAACAGAAAAATCACAAAAATACTCAAAAATAGCTTTAAATTCAAAAATCAATGGAAGTGAAGATTAAAGACTGAAGTAGAGCTGAATTTGGATTGCTTATTGGTTTAGTGCTTCTTGGGAAGCTATAGGATATGTTCTCAGTCCTTTGTTCTAATCTTTCACTTGGAATTCATTTGTAAGCCATTTTTACCCATTTTGGCATTTTACTGTTTAATACAGTCATAAGCTCAAATCTTTGTATTTTCATGTTCATTAGCTATAGTTAAGTGTAATCAACCATAAAAATCAGTTGTATGTTCTTTTTAATTTATAGTTTTTAAGAAAATTAGTTTGACAGTTAAAATAGTATAAAGATCATTATTGAGTTTTAGGTTGTCATGGTTGTTGTTTAATGCTTAATTAGTGTTCTTAAATGATAATTTAAGGTTTGTAATAAAGTTCATGGTCTAAATCAGTGTTTTACTTTGAAAATCTCAAAACAAGCCAAGTTAAAGGACTGTTTGGATTTATAAGTTCAACTGTGTTATAGGTTACTTGTGTTATTACTTGTACTTGTCTCATGTTTCATTAGTTCATAATAACTCAGAGAAGCAACAAAATCCAGTCCTTGTATAAGCAAAAGTCAAAAGACCATTTGATCACATTTTTCTAGTTCACTGTTGGATTTTTAAGTTTTATGATCATGATTTTGTGTTAATAAGTTGTTACCATTGATCAAATCAGTCTTAGTTTACCTTAATACATCATAATTAGTAATTAGCATTGATCTAAAGTTCATTAAAGTCAACTTTGTTTCATTTTCAAAAAGTCAAAAAAGTGTTCTGTGCACCAGTGAGCCTATCACTTTCTCAAGCTCACACAGAGCTTGTTATTTAGCTTAAGCCTGTGATTTTTAGTTCTTTGGAAAGCTAACATGGTCATCTTTAAGTTCCAAGCTTAAAATTTCAATTTGCAGCTTATTTGCTGAGCTTTTAAAGAGCTTATTGTTTTGTCCATTTTCTCAGTATACACTGAGTTAAACTCAGTGGTTTTTCAGTTTTTTAATAAGCTCATTAAAAGCTCTCTAGTGGACCCCACAGTGAGATCTTTAGCTTTTTGAAAAGCTGATTTGGTCAACTAATTAGTCCCAGTTTTTGTTTTAAGTTTATAGCTTATTTCAGTGCTTATAAATAAGCTTAAAGGTGCCTGGTGATTTACAAAGTGTCCTGTGTATATCAGTTATATAAGTGCTTATTTTAGCTTATTTGGTGCTTATTTCTAAGTTCTTGAGTTTGTTCAGTTGTAACACTAGCTTATTATCAGTAATATAGCTTATTTCTTATTAGCTTTTGCTTATTTTTAGCTTATAAACCATTTTAGCTTAAACTTGTGCTTATTTTAGTTTTTGTTAACTGTCAAGACAATAAGCTCAATACTGAGCTTATTAATCATTTTCATAAAAAGTGGTAGTTGTAAAAATTGCTTATTTTCTTGTGCTTAATAAGTTACAAAAAGAAAATCAAAAAAATAAAATGTTTTACAAAAAGGTGGGGAGGCAGGCTCGAACCTGAGACCTCCCACCTTTGAGAGTGTTAAGAGTGTACCTGGATACCAGTTGCCCTTGGGTCTTTGACTGGTCATCTTGTGCACAATTTAATACATAACACCTCTTTGTCCGTTTAGCTTATTTTGTTAAGATTAGCTTATTTCGAGCTTATTTAAAATAGCTTTTTCATCATTTGTATTTTTCTTTAATTTGTATTAGTATTAAGTATTTTATAAAAAAGTTTCAGATTTTTCCAAATAGTTTTAGTATTTTTAAACATTTAATTAGTGTAAAATCTTATTTAATTCATAATAAAAAATATAAAAGTCTAAAAAATATAAATCTTTTTTCTAAAATTTTCTTTTGTCATATAGTATGTCACACCCTCGCCGGAGGCGGAAACACGAGGTGTAACGGAAGGGAACATAAGCACAAGATAATAGAACATACCAACATTAATATTAAAAAGAAATATTACACCATTACAATACAAGTTTAACCGTCATTGGCAAATATATTACAAAGTTTAAATTCCAAAATATTATATTTTATACATAATGATTTGTAGCGACAAGTGAAAACTTCTTTATGAAAGACTTGATAGAAAAGCTTACTAACGATCACCTGAAATGCATAAGAGAAAAACGGGTCAACTATGAAAATAGTTGGTGAGTAAACACGTTTAGCAAAATAAGAAAACTCGTAATAAATAATCAAAGATTTCGGTCAACGAAAATGGTCCACAAAGCAAAGGCATTGTGTATCCACTCAGTTCCAAATTCCGCCCATACAAAACTTGCAACCTGTGTGTACACAACCCATTGCACAAAAATATAGTGCGTCAAGTAGTCAAGTGTAAGTGGTCATAATAGTTCACAATATAGTACCAAGTATATAATAATTCAGGGATGCTCCTAACATGGGACACTTTGCACTGCTCCAACAAGGGAGACTCCTTTGTCACTCGACCACCTAGACGAGATTTATTGAGACCGCTCCACCAATAAGGCGAGACTTCTTTGTCACTCGACCATCTAGACGAGATTTATTGAGACCGCTCCACCAATAAGGCGAGACTTCTTTGTCACTCGACCACCTAGACGAGATTTATTGAGACCGCTCCACCAATAAGGCGAGACTTTATAGTGATGCTCCGAACATGGGAGACTTTGGGACAAGGTCATACACGTACGGTTCAATAAGTTCAAATAAGTCATAATTTCGTAATTAAGTTCAAGGATTTGATTCAAGTTCAAAAGTTCAAGCCAAAATAGTTCACAAGTTCTAGTCAAAAGAGTTCACAAAGTAAGAATCAATTTAATTCAAGTATGGTTCATGCATTCAGCCCCAAAACAATTTAAAGCATTTAAAAAAAAAAAGGGGAGTCTGTGAATACTCACTTGATGAATAGATGTGACGACAAAAGTGAGTACACCGAGGTATAATGTGATGCTTTAACCGGGACCTATTACGAATGATATGATATGTAATGAGTTGCAATGTAATGTTATGCATGCATTTCGTATGTTATTTATACCATTTGCGGGTTTTTGAAAATAATACTCTTCGTCGAAAAATACTCGTTTGACGTCTTGACCATCCAAAAATCACTTTACAATTATTTACGTCAAAATGTCATCCTACAATGGTTTTGTAATGATTTATAGTGAAATTATCACTTTTCGTCGTAAAACAATGTCGTCGGAAATTTCATAAAAGTGACAAAAATGGCTCCGAAAAACTAGTCGTAAAACGGTGTACGTCGATCGTTAGAAAACGAACTCGACGGTTTTGGAAAGTTTGTATCAAAATCTAAAAGTTTCAGTTCAGGAGTTTTCGTCATAGTGGTCTCGAACATAAAGATAATAAGGGTTAAAGATGGTGATTTTAGTTACCGTAACACTTATCTCGTAAAAATAATATAGTTTTTCAGAAAATAATAGTTACGGCAAGTTTATGAAAACGTACATATCTTTGTCGTTTCAAATCCGTTTTCTACGTATAATACGTCCTTAGCTTCGTATCGAAGTATACTAATATATTTTTGACAAGTCGAAATAATTTGTGAAGCTTAAGGCTCGTTTTTGACTCGGACAAAAGAAAAATAGTATGCTGAAATTTCTGAAAATTATATATTTCGTCGTCAAACTTGTAAAATCCATAACTTCTTCGTTATAACTCCGTTTTTATCCGTTCAAGCGGCCACGGATTCGTTTTAAAGTATATTTTCTAATTATCAAGGCCAAAATGTCGTGCCTACTGTCGGTTTTTCCAGAAAATCGAAATAAGGACAGAACATATTTTATACGTATCGAAAATAGTTTTTCTCGGACAAAACCTATTCTAATCCCTTCAAATCAACTCCAAAGCTAATCTAATCCTACCATACACCTTCTTAGGGTGTCATGGGTTCCTAATCACCATCAAGACCAATGAATACCAAGGGAATAATTATAGGATGACCATATATATATAAAACTCCAAAAATCAAGTAAAAATGGTATAAATCACATATCATGCATGCTTGCTCCAAAAATGAAAAGATACATATGAGATGATAAGGAAACATGAAAAATGAAAGAAACATGCTTACAAGTATTATGATGAGGTGCAAAGAACAAGGTTTAGCCTAAATACTCTAGATTTTTATTTCAAAATCTTAATAAGAGTATTACTAGATTGTGATTATGCTTGAACTTGGAAAAATTTTGTGATCCTTTGAGAACCTCTACTATGGCCGGTTTTTGATGAAGGAACAAAGAGAGGAAGAAGCTTTTTGCTACTTGTGAATAATTATGAGATTGAATGAATGCATAAAGTCTTTGGAGTATACATATAAACTATCAATGAAGAATTTTTTAACCATCATTTAATGTCACCCCCCCCCCATAGGGCCGGATTTGGGGGGGCAATGTTTCACAATTTTATATATTTTTTTTTTTTTTGCATGTGTATAATTAAAATGTAAGTATAATATATAAGAAAAATGTAACTTGTAAGGTTTTATATACATTAGTGTATTTAAGGTAGTTTTGGGTAAAAGTAATTTTTAATAGATCAAAATAGAATATAATGAGATAATAAAAATTGTAAAAATACATTCCTTGTGAAATTTGAGTGATAAAATAATTATCGAGTAATTTTTAAGAAAAGTGTCGTAATAATATTAATTTAACGATTTATGTACCAAATAAATTTAAAACATTAGGAAAACTCAAAATATAGTTTATATAACTAACTGTAAGTATAAAAATACCCCGAGATCATTTTTGAAAGTAACGGATTAAATATTTAAAATAATAACTCACGCGATAACGTTTATTAAATATAAAATTACGCGTTAAATGTGAAATGAAATGCCATGAATGAATTAATATGATGCATATATAATTTAAGAAATGACCGGAATTTGAGAATTGTGACATTCTTCCCATGTCAGCGGAATCATGTCCTCATGATTCGATTAACGATACTATGGTCCGAACCTCGACAAGAGTTCTAAAAGTTCATGCTCGAACGAACAGTCTAAATGATCATATCAATGTCCATGCGTACAGGTTCCCCATTCAATTAAGTACGTGCCCGTGACTAGATTTGATAGGGTAAACTTACCCAATATCGAACGTAGCTCTCAAAAGACCTTTAGGTTGTCGATTATAATCTAATCCCACAACTCATCAAACAAGAACTGTCATGAGATTAAACTAAACCGACTTGAGTAAACTTGTCTCTTAGCTTGATTTTCGCAACTCATCAAACAAGAACTGTCACTAGATCAAGCTAGGAAACAAGTTGTTAGAAAGGTAGGATTCCAAATCCTTGAATGAAGTCTTTTGAAAGATTCGCCCGATATTCGATTTGCTTACACAATCAAATCCAATCAACAAAATATATAACAACTAAGGTCGATATCAATAGGTCTCAAATTAATCAAGGTCGTGAACGTGATAAAGATTGGAAGGAAGTTATGCGCTCAAAATCATGTCGTACAGAAATAAGGTAGTTGTTCGAAAGAATGTACCCGTTAAGCGTTGCGGGCTTCCTCGGTACCCAGATAGAATGCTCGACCACGTGCGGGGGAAACATCAATATTCGGATCTTGTGGGCCTTCTATTGCCAATGCCAAGTTTGGACGATTACCTCCTTGATTGGGAGTTCTTTTCAGCTTTGGACAGGTATTGCGAAGGTGATCTAGACTTCCACACTCGTAACATGCTTTTCTCTGTCCTTGATTTCCAGTTCTGTTTGAGCAATTTCGCACGAAGTGGCCCGTCTGTCCACATTTGTTGCACCTTCGGCAGTCTCCTGAGTGATGATAATTACATTGAGTGCACAAAGGATGTGGACCTGCATATCCTCTGCGCTCCCGGGTGGTCGCCCCATAGTTCCTGGTTATTCGTTGCCTCTTGTCTTGCTGACCCTGGTCTCGGCTTCCCTGGTGATCCTCCTGTCGCTTTCGTCCACTGTCGTTTGCTTTTGTTAGTTCTCCAGACCTGATCACATCATTTGTCAAGCAATATGCCATGCTCACAGCGGCTTGCAGAGTGGTTGTGTTCGACGAGGTGACATCCCTTCTAATTTCCACAGTAGAAACCATGTGAGGAACCATCCTAGTTAAACCTTCTCCGGCGTTGGTTCGTCTAGCATCGAGATGTGTTATAATTTGGGTGAGTAGATCCGCTATTCCAGCAGCGTTGTTGTTTGGATCGTCATTGTTGTTTGGGTTGCCGTTGTTGTTACCTCCTGAGCGTGTGTTTCTTGCAGCCATGATTCTACAGAGGACCAAAACATCGGGTTGAGTAAACGACATTCGAACGAAGTCAGATGAGGTGCAGAACGGTGGTAATGTGTTATAGTGATCGAAACATGACAGGAACAGAGACATGCTATGTCTAACAAGTCGAAAGATGGAAAAAAAAAAAAAAAAAAAAAAAAAAAAAAAAAGAAGATATGAACAAGATACGGTAATGTAGACGTGAACGTAAAAACATGCCATGCATACCCACCCGACCAATGCAACTTCAGGTGACCAGACTTTAAAGACTCGACTAAACATGATTTAAAACTACTACTCTTATCATTGCATGGTTCTTCATAAATTAGACATAGTTGATCAGGCTATGTATAATTTATGAGTAACAATGCAACGATAGGACTAGATGACTCGGATGATGTTCAATGTTTAATAAAATAAAATAAAAATTTTCCGGTTATAGCTGTGATTTTTATTTTTGAAAAATCGGCATTCTCTATAACCTTTGGCTCTGGTACCAATCTGTCACACCCTCGCCGGAGGCGGAAACACGAGGTGTAACGGAAGGGAACATAAGCACAAGATAATAGAACATACCAACATTAATATTAAAAAGAAATATTACACCATTACAATACAAGTTTAACCGTCATTGGCAAATATATTACAAAGTTTAAATTCCAAAATATTATATTTTATACATAATGATTTGTAGCGACAAGTGAAAACTTCTTTATGAAAGACTTGATAGAAAAGCTTACTAACGATCACCTGAAATGCATAAGAGAAAAACGGGTCAACTATGAAAATAGTTGGTGAGTAAACACGTTTAGCAAAATAAGAAAACTCGTAATAAATAATCAAAGATTTCGGTCAACGAAAATGGTCCACAAAGCAAAGGCATTTTGTATCCACTCAGTTCCAAATTCCGCCCATACAAAACTTGCAACCTGTGTGTACACAACCCATTGCACAAAAATATAGTGCGTCAAGTAGTCAAGTGTAAGTGGTCATAATAGTTCACAATATAGTACCAAGTATATAATAATTCAGGGATGCTCCTAACATGGGACACTTTGCACTGCTCCAACAAGGGAGACTCCTTTGTCACTCGACCACCTAGACGAGATTTATTGAGACCGCTCCACCAATAAGGCGAGACTTCTTTGTCACTCGACCATCTAGACGAGATTTATTGAGACCGCTCCACCAATAAGGCGAGACTTCTTTGTCACTCGACCACCTAGACGAGATTTATTGAGACCGCTCCACCAATAAGGCGAGACTTTATAGTGATGCTCCGAACATGGGAGACTTTGGGACAAGGTCATAACACGTACGGTTCAATAAGTTCAAATAAGTCATAATTTCGTAATTAAGTTCAAGGATTTGATTCAAGTTCAAAAGTTCAAGCCAAAATAGTTCACAAGTTCTAGTCAAAAGAGTTCACAAAGTAAGAATCAATTTAATTCAAGTATGGTTCATGCATTCAGCCCCAAAACAATTTAAAGCATTTAAAAAAAAAAGGGGAGTCTGTGAATACTCACTTGATGAATAGATGTGACGACAAAAGTGAGTACACCGAGGTATAATGTGATGCTTTAACCGGGACCTATTACGAATGATATGATATGTAATGAGTTGCAATGTAATGTTATGCATGCATTTCGTATGTTATTTATACCATTTGCGGGTTTTTGAAAATAATACTCTTCGTCGAAAAATACTCGTTTGACGTCTTGACCATCCAAAAATCACTTTACAATTATTTACGTCAAAATGTCATCCTACAATGGTTTTGTAATGATTTATAGTGAAATTATCACTTTTCGTCGTAAAACAATGTCGTCGGAAATTTCATAAAAGTGACAAAAATGGCTCCGAAAAACTAGTCGTAAAACGGTGTACGTCGATCGTTAGAAAACGAACTCGACGGTTTTGGAAAGTTTGTATCAAAATCTAAAAGTTTCAGTTCAGGAGTTTTCGTCATAGTGGTCTCGAACATAAAGATAATAAGGGTTAAAGATGGTGATTTTAGTTACCGTAACACTTATCTCGTAAAAATAATATAGTTTTTCAGAAAATAATAGTTACGGCAAGTTTATGAAAACGTACATATCTTTGTCGTTTCAAATCCGTTTTCTACGTATAATACGTCCTTAGCTTCGTATCGAAGTATACTAATATATTTTTGACAAGTCGAAATAATTTGTGAAGCTTAAGGCTCGTTTTTGACTCGGACAAAAGAAAAATAGTATGCTGAAATTTCTGAAAATTATATATTTCGTCGTCAAACTTGTAAAATCCATAACTTCTTCGTTATAACTCCGTTTTTATCCGTTCAAGCGGCCACGGATTCGTTTTAAAGTATATTTTCTAAATATCAAGGCCAAAATGTCGTGCCTACTGTCGGTTTTTCCAGAAAATCGAAATAAGGACAGAACATATTTTATACGTATCGAAAATAGTTTTTCTCGGACAAAACCTATTCTAATCCCTTCAAATCAACTCCAAAGCTAATCTAATCCTACCATACACCTTCTTAGGGTGTCATGGGTTCCTAATCACCATCAAGACCAATGAATACCAAGGGGATAATTATAGGATGACCATATATATATAAAACTCCAAAAATCAAGTAAAAATGGTATAAATCACATATCATGCATGCTTGCTCCAAAAATGAAAAGATACATATGAGATGATAAGGAAACATGAAAAATGAAAGAAACATGCTTACAAGTATTATGATGAGGTGCAAAGAACAAGGTTTAGCCTAAATACTCTAGATTTTTATTTCAAAATCTTAATAAGAGTATTACTAGATTGTGATTATGCTTGAACTTGGAAAAATTTTGTGATCCTTTGAGAACCTCTACTATGGCCGGTTTTTGATGAAGGAACAAAGAGAGGAAGAAGCTTTTTGCTACTTGTGAATAATTATGAGATTGAATGAATGCATAAAGTCTTTGGAGTATACATATAAACTATCAATGAAGAATTTTTTTAACCATCATTTAATGTCACCCCCCCATAGGGCCGGATTTGGGGGGCAATGTTTCACAATTTTATATTTTTTTTTTTTTTTTTGCATGTGTATAATTAAAATGTAAGTATAATATATAAGAAAAATGTAACTTGTAAGGTAATGTGTACATTAGTGTGTTTAAGGAAATTTTAGGTAAAAGTAATTTTTAATAAATCAAAATAGAATGTAATGAGATCATAAAAATTGTAAAAATACATTCCTTGTGAAATTTGAGTGATAAAATAATTATCGAGTAATTTTTAAGAAAAGTGTCGTAATAATATTAATTTAACGATTTATGTACCAAATAAATTTAAAACATTAGGAAAACTCAAAATATAGTTTATATAACTAACTGTAAGTATAAAAATACCCCGGGATCATTTTTGAAAGTAACGGATTAAATATTTAAAATAATAACTCACGCGATAACGTTTATTAAATATAAAAATTACGCGTTAAATGTGAAATGAAATGCCATGAATGAATTAATATGATGCATATATAATTTAAGAAATGACCGGAATTTGAGAATTGTGACATAGTACGTAAAAAAATTGTTTTTACACTTGTAGGACTTTTATTTCATAAATTTTACGTTTTTGCTTGCGCACTCGCGTAATTTTTAGACTTAACGTTCGTTTTCATTTTAAATCACGTTTTTAGATAATTTAAGTTTACGTTTTAGTTAAAATAGTTTATTTAAGATATTTTGTTTTATAAAATCACAAAAACATCATTGTAAAAATAGTGATAGCGTTTATTTAATATATTTTAACTTATTAATTTTCTTAATTTGCATTTAAGTCGCTGTAATTTGTTAATCTTTTCTTTAGGTATAATTATCCATCAAAAACCTTACTGATCACTATCCTTAGTGATCATTCTATCATCTGATCAAGTGTTTATACACCAATTCATCCTCCGTGGGACTTAACGACCCAGGAATACACTATATTCCTCTGATCTTCATTGTATTGGTTTCTGAGCAGTTTTAAGTTTATTACGGTTAGCCATTCACAAGTGGTTAGCTTGAGTGATATAGCTTGACTGTTTAGCATCAATCAGTCAACCTCCTGGTTTTGAAGATCCTGATCATCCTGACAAGGTCTACAGGGTGAGGAAGGCTATGTATGGTTTGCATCAAGCTCCTAGGGCATGGTATGAGTGCCTGTCCACTTATTTGATGGACAATGGGTTTCAAAGAGGACTGATTGATAAAACTTTGTTCATAAGGAAGCACAAAGATGATATTTTATTGGTTCAGGTTTATGTAGATGACATCATCTTTGGCTCAACCAATAAAGAGCTATGCAAAGATTTTGAAAAGCTTATGCATGATAAGTTTCAGATGAGTTCTATGGGAGAACTCACTTACTTTTTAAGGCTACAGGTTCAACAAAGGACTGATGGTATCTTCATTAGTCAAGATAAGTATGTAGCAGATGTTTTGAAGAAGTTTGGGTTTCAGGATGTGAAAAGTGCTAGTACACCAATGGAGACTCAGAAACCATTGCTACCTGATGATGGAAGTACCAGAGTTGATCAGAAGTTGTACAGGTCCATGATTGGATCTTTGATGTATCTCACTGCATCTAGGCCAGATATAATGTTCTCAGTATGTGTGTGTGCAAGATTTCAAGTCACACCTAATTCATCACACATGAATGCTGTTAAGAGAATTTTTAGGTATCTTAAGGGTCATCCTAAATTGGGCCTTTGGTACTCAAAGGATTCTCCTTTTGACTTGGTGGCCTACACAGATAGTGACTATGCTGGTGCTAGTTTGGATAGGAAGTCTACAACTGGAGGATGTCAGTTTTTGGGAAGCAGACTTATTTCATGGCAGTGTAAAAAGCAAACTATTGTGGCAAATTCTACAACTGAAGCTGAATATGTGGCTGCTGCTAGTTGCTGTGGTCAAGTTCTATGGATTCAGAATCAATTGCTGGACTTTGGGTACAATTTTATGCATACTAAGATTTACATTGATAATAACAGTACAATATGCATCATTAAAAATCCTGTTTTACATTCTAGAACTAAACATATTGAGATAAGACATCATTTTATTAGAGATTGTAATGAGAAAAGGTTGATTCAAATGGTAAAAATCCATACTGATTTCAATGTTGCTGATCTTCTCACCAAAGCTTTTGATGTGGGAAGGTTTCAGTATCTTGTTGTTAGTATTGGAATGATTAATCTCTAAATTCTCAAATTGTTTTGTACCAGTTTGTATAAGTATTGAACTGTTATTATGTAATCTTAGTTTTGCTATTTTTGTTTCTAACCACTGATAGTTTGTTTCTAACCACTGATAGTTTGGTTCAAACCACTGCTAGTTGTCCTGTTTTTCACTAACCATTTTGGATACACGAATGATCATTATAGAAGTAAAAGAAGTACTGATGCAAAGTGTTCATTCATTCATTAGAGAAACAGTTTACAGCTTACAGCTTACAGAGTACAATCAACATCAAATGCAACTACAAGAAAAGAGCTATACATGATCTACTAATCCTAATCTAGTTCATATCATCTATTCCAACATCTAACAGGCTGTTAGATATGCATGATCGCTCACATCTTTCACACTAGATGCTGGATATGCGTTCGTGAAGTCTTGCATAACCACCCATTCCTTCTATCTCGATGGCTGGAGATGCATGACTACTATGAAGAGGATGCTAAGGATCAAAATGGAAAGGATGGATTGATGAAAACGTTGATGATGACGAGGACCACAGTAGATGAAGCACGAAGGACATAGTCATATCATACTTGCATCTGCTGGTTTCACCAAAAAGCATCATTCCATTTTCCTTTTTCACTTTCCCCTTACGATATGTGAAGAAGCACCACAACCTGGTGCTAGTAGACCAAGAACCACCTCTCTGTTGTTTGGGAGTGGTGGGTTTCTTGCTCGTGGTCTTGTTTGGGGTTGAGATGCTAATGGTTGGGAGTATGAAGATCTCTTCTTTGAGGAATCATCAGAGTCCTCAGATTCATTACTTGGATTCACAACACTGTCATCTTCAGATGATGGAAGAAATGAGGATTTTAATGGTCTTGCTACTTGTGGAGGCAAGTAGAACTGCCATGGGTTATCATCTTCACTTGATGATGAAGATGATGATGAGGATGAGGAGGATGTTAGATTGACTACTTCTGGTTTATTCCAACTAGGGTTCCATATTGTGATTGCAGTTGATTGGAGACTTTGAAGTAATTAGGGTTTTGATATTGATTGGTGTGTGTGTGTTATGTAAGATTTGGGTTCTTTTTATAAGTGGGGTTTAGGGTTATGGAAGTAAATAAGGGGCAGGTTTAATGTGGTTGAGGAGTTAATGAGATTCTTGGGAGTTGGACAAATATTAGTTCTAGAAGTTGACCATATTGACTTACCTGTTCAAATCACGGATAGGTCTTTTGGAACCACTTTTGGCTCTTACTAACCACTGACAACAATAACCTTATACTCTGTGTTGGTTTTGTGTTTTTGTCTTACAGGTATGAAGGTCTTGTGTGCATAAGGAGCTGGTGTGTTAGCTGCTTGTGTTTGTTAAAAAAATAAAAATAAATAAAAATAAATAAAAAAATAAAAATTGCGTTATCCTTCATATTTTTGTAAGTTCTTACTTATTGTAACACAGATTTACTTGCTATATCTCTTGGTCATTTGGAAGAAGTGATCCAATGTATCTGCTGATGGTATGTTGCAACCGCGGATAGTAGTTCTGGAACCGCGGATAGCATGGAGTCTAGTTTTGGATAGTACAGGGGCTGCTTGGTAACTTTTGCAAAAGTATATTATTTCCCCCAAATCACGGATGGATCATTTATTTGATCTTCAAACCACTTCTATTGGCGCTCTCACTAACCCTAATCACTTATCTTTGCATAATTCAAAAAACCTACATCATAACCTTCATTTATCACAATGGCTGACAAGTATTCTACTTCACATAACCTTGTTGCTATTCTCACAAAGAATGATCGATCTGAAGGGTTTCATCAAATGATTGATTTCCTTGTTCACAGTCCTATTCACTATGCCTTAACTGTTACACCAACCATTTATAAAGCCTACATACATCAGTTCTGGAGGAATGCTAAGCTTGAAAAGGTTGATGGAGTAGAAGTGTTTAGCATTGTTGTGGATGAGAAGGCTATTTCTGTTTCTGAGGAGATCATTAGGGATGTTTTAAAGCTTGATGATGCTGATGGTGTTGATAATCTTTCAGATGTTGAGATTGTTAATGGTTTGGAAAGATTGGGTTATACCCACAGAGGTGATAAGGTACAGTATTTTAAGAGTTTCTTTTCAAAACAATGGAAGTTTCTTATTCACACCTTATTGATGTGTATGAGTAATAAGACCACAGGTTTTAATGACTTTCCTTCAAAAATTGCTACTGCTATTATTTGTATGTCTGATGGAAGAAAGTTCAATTGGTCTATGATGATCTATGAGGGGCTAGTTCAAAACATTAGGAAAAAGGGTAAATACTATTTGTATCCTAGGTTTGTTCAGTTGATTGTGGAAAGTCAAATAGAGGAGCCTGTTGAGCATACTCAGGAGTATGAAGTAAATTATATGCTTTCTAAGGTTTTTGCACATATGAGGAATCAGCCACAAAATGTAAACATTATAGATGTTCCTTTATTTCCTCATATGATTACTTTGTCCACTGATCATGAGTTTGATGAGGATTCTGCACCACCTGAAACCACTGCTCATGCAACTCTAATCCCTGATAGAATACCTGTAACTGCTGATAGTGTATCTCAACCCATTTCTAGTCAATCTCAAACCACTGATACAACCATTGTTTTCACTAGGAGATTGAAGGGCACTGAGCTACCTCAGGCTCGTGCTAGTGGTGTTGCTCATGAGGCTGTCACAGGTGATGAAGGTGACATGATTGGAACGGCTTCCACTACTGATACATGCTTAGATGCTGGTCAGGATAGTGGAAACATAAATAAGACCCAACCATTGGCAACTTCTAATGTGGAGAGTTCCTTGGAACTTAACACAGGTGGAGGAATCCCTAGCCACTTGGCTAATACAGGGTGCATAGATGTTCAGGCTCGGTCTGATGCTATGTTTTCTATATCCAAGGATTCACCTCTCGGAGCAGTTCACACAGCTCGAAGTGATGAGGATAGGTTGGAACCTGAACATGAATTGACGGATTCTGAGTTTGTACATTCTGACTTTTCCAATGAACCACCTCTCGGACCAGTTCACACAGGTCGAAGTGGGGAGGATATTCTTGAACGCTTAAATGAATTGACGGCTCAATGTACTAAGATGGAGGAGACGATCTCTAATCTCAAGGAATTGGCTGGGTTTCATGAAAAGGATATTCGGCGCTTGAAGCACAGGGTTTTGGTTTTGGAGAAGATAAAAAGGCCTGGGCTTGCTGCTTTGAGGAAGCTACAGAAAAAGAAGGTGGACTCCTCTCCAGCTCTGAATATGGAGGATGTATCCAAACAGGGGAGGAGTGAAGGCAAGAATTCAGGGGAGGATGTTAATGTATCTATGGAAGAAGATGTTGATAGTGGAGATCAAACATTTTTGGTATCTGATAAAGATGGGAATGAGGCGGTTCTTGAAAATGTGAAGAAAATTGTAGAGGATGTAGTACAGAACACAAACACTGATGGTATGTCTGAAACCACGGTTAGTACACTTCTAACCACTGATGCTGTAACAGACATGGCAACTATAACCACTACAGCTATACCTACTACAATCATACCCACTGCTATTATAACCACTTCCACTATTGTCACAACTCTCTCTGTATCACAACCTAAGTCTAAAGAAGTTGAGAAAGAAGTTGCTAGTACATTGATAGATCTAAGCAAAACTTCATCTATTTCTACACCTGTGATATCTGTTCAAACTACTGCAACTAAACCCAAACCCAGAGGAAAAACTTTAGTTATTGGTGAACCTCTGAAGAAGAAGGTGGTTCAATATGATGTTGGAAAAGGTAAAGGGGTTGCAGTACCAGAGTTGAAGTTTAAATCTAAAGCAGAACAAGAAGCTTATGATGCAGAGTTTGTTAAAAATATGGTTGCTGAAGAACAAGAAGCCTTAGAGAAAAGAAAGCAGAAAGAAGAGGAAGCTAGTCAGAGAATGTTAGCTATATGGTATGAATCACAAAACTTTCTTCAAGCTTCTCAACAAATAAATGATGAATATACTGCACAAGAATGGAATTTGTTGGATGATGAGGAAAAAGCTAGGCTTTTAGGTGAATGGGCAAGAAAGGTTGGTAATGAAAGGAAGCAAGTTATAAGAAAGAAACCTCTTTCAATGGCACAGATGAGAAATTTATTAATGAAAATTATTAAGAATTCAGGCATTCACATTTCTTAAAATCTTAGTAAATGTTCATTTGAAAGAATTCTTGAGATTTATGAAAGATGTATGAAGATTAATCATGATGATTACTGTCAAATGAATTCTGAGAAGGAAGAAGAGTGGATTAAGAAGCATGATGAGTGGATGCAAAGTAAAAGAAAGAGAAAATCTGAGATTCAGAGACATCCGATTCCAAAAGATTTAAAGAAGTTGCAGATGTTAATCAAATTGTTTCTTATGAGTTTATGCTTAATGATGGAAGTGAAGGAGTTTGGAAAATTCAAAGACTCAACAATGAAGTTTATGAGTATAATAAATTTTCACAAATGCTTCAGTATTTTGAAAGGGATGATTTGATGGATCTTTGGAGACTTTACAAGAATAAGTTTGGTGAAGTTCATCCAACTGATTATCATGAGAGACTGGTCTATTATAATTTGAAGATTTTATTTGAACCAACTCATGATGAACCTGAATGGAAAGGACTCTACAATGGTACTGTAACAAGATGGTTTTTATATCAAACTTGTGGAGTTCATGTTTTAACTGTTTCGGGAAAAATTATTCACATGCTTGTAGAAGGTGAATATCCTCGTTGAATAAGTATCCGAAATTATTGTTCGATGTTGAAACCTGTATTATCAAGATGTCTGTTACCCTATGATTGTCAAGCATATGATTTGTTGAAGAAATATGAGAAAATTCTTAAATCTCATAAGTGTTTGGCTACATCCTCCATTTCAGATGTTTTGAGCTTAAAGGAAACTTGAGAATTCTGTTGGAATGTATCAAGTTTAGGGGAGGATTGTTGGGTTTTGGTTCCTTGAATCATGAATTACTTTAAGTAATGGAACCACGGACAGGTTTGATATAACCACGGACAGAAGTATGTAACCACTGATAAAGACAACCACGGCTAGTAGTAATGTGTAACCACGGATGATATATTGTAACCACTGCTAGTGTTTTGTATAGTCGGTTAGTTTATTGTATTAAGATAAATATGGAAAAGATATTTATCTTGTAGGTTACGTATTGTATTATGTAAAGGACTCCTTAGTCTATAAAAGGAGGTCCTAGGTTAGATTAGAAATACATAAGTTTTATATCTAAAGGTCGATACACTTCAAGGTTGAAAAACCCTAATACTGTAAGAGTATTCGTATTAATAAATAATATTGAGGTGTTGAATGTTAACTGTTCTTCTTCTTAAGGTTAAGTGTTAAATTCCGCATAATACTTAATAAGTTGTTATTCTAAGTCAGTTTCTATATTAGATCGTTTGCTCAACTGGGATCAACAAAACATTGTTAACGCCCCATGTGGTTATGGTTTAGTGTGTTTGTGAAATCATATATCTAACATAGTGGATAGAAGAAACTTTGATAGCGTATCATACCATGCCCTTGGAGCTTGCTTTAAACCGTAAAGAGCCTTCTTCAAACAATAGACGTGAGTAGGATGCTCTGGATTCACGAAGCCTTCAGGTTGATTGACGTATACGACTTCTTTAAGATCTCCGTTAAGAAACGCCGTCTTTACATCCATTTGATAGACTACCATGTTCTTACTTGCAGCATTAGCCAAGAAGATTCTGATTGCCTCAATACGAGCAACTGGAGCAAATGATTCTTCAAATTCAATGCCCTCCTCTTGACGGTATCCTTTTGCGACCAATCAAGCCTTGTTCTTTAAGACATCACCATGCTCATCAAGTTTCACTTTGAAGATCCATTTTAGAGAAATGATCATAGCACAATCTGGAGCAGGTACTAATTCCCATACATCAAGTCGATCAAACTCATGAATTTCTTCTTGCATGGCATTGAACCAGCAGTCTTCATTCATGGCGGTTTTAATGTCTTTTGGTTCGACCTTAGAGAGTACGGAGTTGAAGAAGCACCATAAGGCATCGGTTGCAAGTTGTTTCCGTGTGGATACTGGACGAGAGGGGTTTCCAATGATGTTATCCAATGGGTGATTGATATGTGTCTAAATACACATATATTTTATACTGTTTAAACCCACAAAACAACCAAAAACACACAAATGACTCACAAAATGTTATAAATATCATTTAAATGTGTTTTTATGTGATTCAGGTACAAAAGATTGAAAAACAAGTGAAAATTGATCAATTTCACAACAATTGTCATTTTCAGTCCCTGGAGTTACACAAAATGTCAAAACTAGTCCCTAAATGTTTTAAATGAATGAAAAGTCAACTTAAGTCCTTGGGAAATCAAAAATGTTCACAAAACATCCCTGGATAAAAGTTTACACAAAATGGCAATTTTTTACCCCTCAAGTTTCAAAATTGGCAAACTTAGTCCCTGGGTATTCAAAACTTGAAATTTCACAAAATACCCTTGTACTATGCATGAACTTACAATTTGGAACTCTATTGATAACTTTTGGGAAATTTACAAGTTTAGTCCCTCAAAATCCAAAAATTACATAAAAGGTCCTTTAAAGTTTATTAAATGCAAAAATACAACTTTGGTCCTTGTGTTATTATGTAATGGCAGGTTTGGTCCCTTGAAGGAAGTTTGGAAAGTTGGCATTTTCAGTCCTTGAGGTTTGGTGATATTACATTTTTGGTCCTGGTTATCATACTTAAACCAAACGGATCCAATATCCAATCCATTTCCAACTCAAGCCCAACTAACCAAGCCCAATCCCATTTTATACCCGGCTACCCACAACCCGACCCAAACCCAAGTTTAAAATAAACAAAACCCGCCCCTTGTTTCTTCGTCCTCCTCACCCACTCTCTGCCATTCTCTACCTCACACCATTCCCCCTCCTCACCATATCACTTTCCCTGTCCCCTCCACCTCAACACAAAACAAGAATCAATTAATGATCCTTCACCCCATTCACTCAATCCCTACAACTGGCTTATTCACATTTTGGCGCCAAAACCCAATCAAACGGCTAAGATGATTTTGAGCCATCCAATGGCTACCAATTGAAGTGGGATTTGACTGACAACTCAAGTGGAACTCAGAACACCATAAAAGAGAAAAGAAGGAGAAGGAAACAGGCACTTTTGGAATAGCCATTAGTCACATAGTGTAATTTTTAAAGCTTTCTTTTCTTGTCTTTTAAGATTTTAAATGTTGTAATGTTTCTTAAATTAGTGTAATGAACTCTTTAATTCAGTTTAATTTCAGTTTAAAGTCAGTTTTGAGTTTTTACTTAAAGTTCCTTCAATTTTCTATGTTCTTTAATTTCATGTTGTGGTTGTTTAGTGGACTCTATAAGTCATGTTGGCTCCTAACAAAGCTAACTAAGCTTTTAGATACACTTAAAATCAGTTCAGTCTTTAAAAATTAAGAAAAGCTAAAAAAAATCAAAAAAGGTCAATGGAAGTCAACTGTGGTCATATAAGCAGTTCTGGGGAAATGGAAGCTAAGCTGGATGGATATCTGGTTTCTAGCTTATTGACAGTAAGCTAGGAGTGGTTTCTATACCTTGGTGCTCAATCTTAGTCTTGATCATGTGTGAGTTCTATTTTTACCATTTTTACCATTTTACTGTTTCATTATTATTTGTGCTTTAATTTCTGTTTCTTTATGTTATTTAGTCTTGGTTAAGTGTTATTAATCATTAAAATCAGTAGTTTGTTAACTTAAATTTGTATTTTGCAATAATCTCATTTTGACAGTTAAACAAGCTTAGGTCTAGAATCTTGGTTTCAGTTGATTAGTGTTGATGATTTGTGTTCTCTTAGTGCTAATATTTGATAATACAAGGTCTTAAATCAAGTTGGTGGTTTACAATTGTGATTTAGTTTGAAAAACATCAAAACAGTCAACATTAAGGTGTGTTTGGTTTATGGTATTCAAAGGTCTTTGGTTCATAGTTTTGTTGGAAACCTGTCTAAATAGGTCTAAACAATTCATATTAGTCAAGATACAAGTTCTTATAAGTGAAAAAGTCAAAATATCATATAATCTTGTATCTGCAGTCACTGTTGGAGTTTTTAAGACCCATGATCATCATTTTGTGTTCAAAAGTTGTTAACCTTGCTTAATTTAGTCTTATCTTACTTTATAACAACATATTCAGTGAATTAGATCAACTCAAATCTCATTTTGGTCAACTTTTGGTTTCTGTCAAAAAAGTCAAAATCTCAATGGGTCGTTTTTGATTAAAACTTGGAATTTCACTGTGGGTTTATTAAAGAGATTCAGATTATAAGCTTTGGAGGTATTGTAGTCTAGTTGGTAAAGAAAAATAGAAAAATGTTAGTTCTTGGTTTTTCAGCTTTTAGAGTGCTTATTTTATAGCTTTTCTTTGGTACCTGTTTTGATAAACTGCCCTGTGCACAGAATTTGGGTCCAAATTGATAAGCTCATAGAGAGCTTATTTGAGCTTCAAATCTCTTGTTCTCTGGTTCTTTGGAAAGCCAACCTGGTCTTCTTGTAGTATCAAGTCTTGTTTTTTACTTTTGAGCTTATTAGCTAAGGCTGCTATAAGCCTAGAGTTTGTCCCATTTTCTGTTTTTCACCACAAATAGCCAAGTGCTTATTTGCTTATTTCTGGCTTTTCAGTGTGCTTGTTTGTATTATTTAGCTTCATTTATGTTTACCTAGCTTGTTTGCATCTTATTTGAGCTTTTGTTCCAAGTTGTGAGCTTGTTTGAGCTTATGTCCACATAATAAGCTATTAAGCCAACTGTTGGGATTCTTTGGCTTATTCAGTGCTTATAAGTGGTTTTTGTAAAAAGTTGTAGTTGTATAAAATGCTTATCTTTGTTTGTTTAATAAGTTGCAAAAAGAAAATTTCAAAAATAAAAAGTTTTGCAAAAAGGGGGTAGGCAGGCTCGAACCTGAGACCTCCTAGCTTTGAAGTTGATAGCATGTGTACCTGGAAGCCAAGCGCCCTAGGGACTTTTTTCGTTATTTCCTTGCAACATAAATGTATTAAGTACGATTTGGGCATTTAGAGTAATAAGCTATTAGAGCTTATTTCATGGCTTATTCAAAAAGCAAATAAACTGTTCTTAGTTTCCTTAGGTCTAGCTTAGTTAGAAGTACTTTTAGTGAAATTTTCAGATTTTTCCAAAATGTTTTAGTATTTTTAATAATTTAACTAGTGTTATTTGGTTTTTAATTCGTAATAAATAATATAAAACTCAAAAAAATATTCCGCTTTTTTCTAAAATTTTCTTTTATCATATAGTACGTAAAAAAATTGTCTTTACACTCGTAGGACTTTTATTTCACAAATTTTACGTTTTATCTTGCGCTCCAGCGTAATTTTTGTACATAACGTACGTTTTCATTTTAAGTCACGTTTTTAAGTAATTTGAGTTTACGTTTTAGTTAATATAGTTTATTTAAGTTATTTTATTTTATAAATATCATAAACGTTCATCATTGTAAAAATAGTGATAGCGTTTATTTAATAAATTTTATCTTTTAATTTTCTTAATTTGCATTTAAGTCGCTGTTATTTATAAATCTTTTCTTTAGTGTAATTATCCTATCCAAATCCTTTCTGATCGCTATCATTAGTGATCATTCTATCGTCTGAATCAGTGTTGCACACACCATTGAGTCTCCGTGGGACTTAACGACCCGGGAATCCACTGTATTCTCTGATCTTCATTGTATTTGTGCTTAATCTGTTTTAAGTCTGTCGCTTGTGTGATTAGACTTGACGGTTTAGCGCGGATCAAATTTTGGCGCCGCTGCCGGGGATCGAACCCGGGTCACCCGCGTGACAGGCGGGAATACTTACCACTATACCACAATACTTACCAAAAATTTTGGCGCCGCTGCCGGGGAGGCTTTAGCGTGTGTTTAGCCTTTTTCAGACCCATTCTTGTGCATATCCATTCTTTTGTATAAAAGTTTTTTGTAAAGTTAAAAATATTTTCCTAAGGTGTTAATAGCACCATAAACAATATAAAATCCAAAAACATTTTTCCTTTGCACACAACTTGCCCAGTTTGATAAGTCCCTCAGTTACAACATTTGGTTGTTGACTGTTTACAGTTGCTGAGCTCTGTCAGACCCAGATTCCTTTCGAGGGCGGTTGTTAGGAATTTCTTTTGTACATATATATATAAAACTTTAAAATCCAAAAATATTTTCCATTTCTTTTTATAAAATCAAAAATTAAAAAAATTCTTCTCACTCTTTCTAAGTTTCTTTCTAAGATTCTTAGACTCATCTTAAGTGATGATTATTCATAATTCTGTGAGTGGCAATCCCACTTAGCTTCCTCATGAACAAATTAATTCGAGGTCGAGTCAAGCTAGTGACTCGGTAATCAAAAACAATAGCACACACCATATGAGTTTTCACCCATATTTCTGACTTCTTTCTACTTTCTACCACCCTAGTGTGGGGGGGATGCCCCACATGTTGTATATAGATCTAAAAACTTTGAAAATTGTAAATATTGAAAAATAAAATAATTGTTGTGTTACCTCACTTAGTTTTGAATATTGAGGACAATATTCATTTCTAAGTGTGGGGGGGAAATTCTGGCGAATTTGATCATAAATGTGCCCTTTTAGTCCCTTTTTCCCCCAAAATGGCCAAATTTTAAAATTTTTTCTGTGGAAGTACTATGTACTAAACACAACAAATGGTAATCAGTCCACCATGTTTGATAAACAAAGGATTGGCTAATCCAGGAGCAAACGGCTCTTGGTAAAGATTTTTCAAATCCGTTTATGGCTTGCAATTTGCCTAAAATTGTATGGTGTTCAACTCACCATATCTTTAATTAGTGAAGAGTTGGCTAGCCCGCAAGATTATGGCTTGTGGTAAAGGCAGTTGAAAATCCATAATTGGTAATCGGCTCACCAAAGATAATTCTGATAATTTATCTAAGAGTTGGCTAGTCCAGAAGGGTACGGCTTCTGGTAAAGACAAATCAAATCCGTTTACAGCTTATGATTTGCTCAAAATCATTTGGTTATCAGTGTACCAATGTTCTTACTTGAACTGAAACATTTGGCTACTCCAGAAGTGATGGCTTTTGGTAAAGAGTTTTTAAAATCCATTAAAGTTTCAAAAGATTGCTAGGGACTAGCAATAGTTTAGTGTGGGGGATTTGATATGTGTCTAAATACACATATATTTTATACTGTTTAAACCCACAAAACAACCAAAAATACACAAATGACTCACAAAATGTTATAAATATCATTTAAATGTGTTTTTATGTGATTCAGGTACAAAAGATTGAAAAACAAGTGAAAATTGATCAATTTCACAACAATTGTCGTTTTCAGTCCCTGGAGTTACACAAAATGTCAAAACTAGTCCCTAAATGTTTTAAATGAATGAAAAGTCAACTTAAGTCCTTGGGAAATCAAAAATGTTCACAAAACATCCCTGGATAAAAGTTTACACAAAATGGCAATTTTTACCCCTCAAGTTTCAAAATTGGCAAACTTAGTCCCCGGGTATTCAAAACTTGAAATTTCACAAAATACCCTTGTACTATGCATGAACTTACAATTTGGAACTCTATTGATAACTTTTGGGAAATTTACAAGTTTAGTCCCTCAAAATCCAAAAATTACATAAAAGGTCCTTTAAAGTTTATTAAATGCAAAAATACAACTTTGGTCCTTGTGTTATTATGTAATGGCAGGTTTGGTCCCTTGAAGGAAGTTTGGAAAGTTGGCATTTTCAGTCCTTGAGGTTTGGTGATATTACATTTTTGGTCCTGGTTATCATACTTAAACCAAACGGATCCAATATCCAATCCATTTCCAACTCAAGCCCAACTAACCAAGCCCAATCCCATTTTATACCCGGCTACCCACAACCCGACCCAAACCCAAGTTTAAAATAAACAAAACCCGCCCCTTGTTTCTTCGTCCTCCTCACCCACTCTCTGCCATTCTCTACCTCACACCATTCCCCCTCCTCACCATATCACTTTCCCTGTCCCCTCCACCTCAACACAAAACAAGAATCAATTAATGATCCCTCACCCCATTCACTCAATCCCTACAACTGGCTTATTCACATTTTGGCGCCAAAACCCAATCAAACGGCTAAGATGATTTTGAGCCATCCAATGGCTACCAATTGAAGTGGGATTTGACTGACAACTCAAGTGGAACTCAAACACCATAAAAAGAGAAAAGAAGGAGAAGGAAAACAGCACTTTTGGAATAGCCATTAGTCACATAGTGTAATTTTTAAAGCTTTCTTTTCTTGTCTTTTAAGATTTTAAATGTTGTAATGTTTCTTAAATTAGTGTAATGAACTCTTTAATTCAGTTTAATTTCAGTTTAAAGTCAGTTTTGAGTTTTTACTTAAAGTTCCTTCAAATTTTCTATGTTCTTTAATTTCATGTTGTGGTTGTTTAGTGGACTCTATAAGTCATGTTGGCTCCTAACAAAGCTAACTAAGCTTTTAGATACACTTAAAATCGGTTCAGTCTTTAAAAATTAAGAAAAGCTAAAAAAATCAAAAAGGTCAATGGAAGTCAACTGTGGTCATATAAGCATTCTGGGAAATGGAAGCTAACTATGGATATCTGGTTTCTAGCTTATTGACAGTAAGCTAGGAGTGGTTTCTATACCTTGGTGCTCAATCTTAGTCTTGATCATGTGTGAGTTCTATTTTTACCATTTTTACCATTTTACTGTTTCATTATTATTCGTGCTTTAATTTCTGTTTCTTTATGTTATTTAGTCTTGGTTAAGTGTTATTAATCATTAAAATCAGTAGTTTGTTAACTTAAATTTGTATTTTGCAATAATCTCATTTTGACAGTTAAACAAGCTTAGGTCTAGAATCTTGGTTTCAGTTGATTAGTGTTGATGATTTGTGTTCTCTTAGTGCTAATATTTGATAATACAAGGTCTTAAATCAAGTTGGTGGTTTACAATTGTGATTTAGTTTGAAAAACATCAAAACAAATAACATTAAGGTGTGTTTGGTTTATGGTATTCAAAGGTCTTTGGTTCATAGTTTTGTTGGAAACCTGTCTAAATAGGTCTAAACAATTCATATTAGTCAAGATACAAGTTCTTATAAGTGAAAAAGTCAAAATATCATATAATCTTGTATCTCGTCACTGTTGGAGTTTTTAAGACCCATGATCATCATTTTGTGTTCAAAAGTTGTTAACCTTGCTTAATTTAGTCTTATCTTACTTTATAACAACATATTCAGTGAATTAGATCAACTCAAATCTCATTTTGGTCAACTTTTGGTTTCTGTCAAAAAAGTCAAAATCTCAATGGTCGTTTTGATTAAAACTTGGAATTTCACTGTGGGTTTATTAAAGAGATTCAGATTATAAGCTTTGGAGGTATTGTAGTCTAGTTGGTAAAGAAAAATAGAAAAATGTTAGTTCTTGGTTTTTCAGCTTTTAGAGTGCTTATTTTATAGCTTTTCTTTGGTACCTGTTTTGATAAACCGCCTCGTTCACAGAATTTGGGTCCAAATTGATAAGCTCATAGAGAGCTTATTTGAGCTTCAAATCTCTTGTTCTCTGGTTCTTTGGAAAGCCAACCTGGTCTTCTTGTAGTATCAAGTCTTGTTTTTTACTTTTGAGCTTATTAGCTAAGGCTGCTATAAGCCTAGAGTTTGTCCCATTTTCTGTTTTTCACCACAAATAGCCAAGTGCTTATTTGCTTATTTCTGGCTTTTCAGTGTGCTTGTTTGTATTATTTAGCTTCATTTATGTTTACCTAGCTTGTTTGCATCTTATTTGAGCTTTTGTTCCAAGTTGTGAGCTTGTTTGAGCTTATGTCCACATAATAAGCTATTAAGCCAACTGTTGGGATTCTTTGGCTTATTCAGTGCTTATAAGTGGTTTTTGTAAAAAGTTGTAGTTGTATAAAATGCTTATCTTTGTTTGTTTAATAAGTTGCAAAAAGAAAATTTCAAAAATAAAAAGTTTTGCAAAAAGGGGGTAGGCAGGCTCGAACCTGAGACCTCCTAGCTTTGAAGTTGATAGCATGTGTACCTGGAAGCCAAGCACTAGGGACTTTTTTTTCGTTATTTCCTTGCAACATAAATGTATTAAGTACGATTTGGGCATTTAGAGTAATAAGCTATTAGAGCTTATTTCATGGCTTATTCAAAAAGCAAATAAACTGTTCTTAGTTTCCTTAGGTCTAGCTTAGTTAGAAGTACTTTTAGTGAAATTTTCAGATTTTTCCAAAATGTTTTAGTATTTTTAATAATTTAACTAGTGTTATTTGGTTTTTAATTCGTAATAAATAATATAAAACTCAAAAAAATATTCCGCTTTTTTCTAAAATTTTCTTTTATCATATAGTACGTAAAAAAATTGTCTTTACACTCGTAGGACTTTTATTTCACAAATTTTACGTTTTATCTTGCGCTCCAGCGTAATTTTTATAAATAACGTACGTTTTCATTTTAAGTTACGTTTTTAAGTAATTTGAGTTTACGTTTTAGTTAATATAGTTTATTTAAGTTATTTTATTTTATAAATATCATAAACGTTCATCATTGTAAAAATAGTGATAGCGTTTATTTAATAAATTTTATCTTTTAATTTTCTTAATTTGCATTTAAGTCGCTGTTATTTATAAATCTTTTCTTTAGTGTAATTATCCTATCCAAATCCTTTCTGATCGCTATCATTAGTGATCATTCTATCGTCTGAATCAGTGTTGCACACACCATTGAGTCTCCGTGGGACTTAACGACCCGGGAATCCACTGTATTCTCTGATCTTCATTGTATTTGTGCTTAATCTGTTTTAAGTCTGTCGCTTGTGTGATTAGACTTGACGGTTTAGCGCGGATCAGTGATCATGTGTCCATTTTCTAAGGTGTTCATGTGGTTGTTGTTGTGGAACTGAAGTAGCAGAGTCGATGTCTCCTGATGAAGATGGTTCAGATGATGATTCAGGAGCAAATATATTTTCAAATGAAGCATCTTTAGGAGTAGCAAAGGGATTAACTTCATCATTGATGCCAGAAACAATTCCATGATGTACATTCGATGCTTGATGATTTGTTGATGAGACAGAGTGATCATCAGCAGGCGCTTCTTGACTTAATGATATTGAGACTAAAGGGTTGACTTCATTCACAGGGATAGGAGCAGCCTCTGTTGATGGAATTGACATTTCATCAGCACTTGGTTCATAGTGTTCATCAAACATTGGATCAAACAATTTCTTTAAATCATCTTCATATGGAGGTACATATGGAGTTGCTGAGAGTTTGGTACAAGGATGAACCAATGGGACTGTTTTTGAAGTGCGGTCCAGAACTGGATTGTCCAGGAGCCATTTGACCGTCACTCATCGACGTAACGTGAATTGTTTCCTTGATATTTTGGGTTCTCTTGTTGTAGATTCGGTAACCCTTCTTGTTTGGTGCATAACCAACAAAAACTCCATTATCTGCCTTTGCTCTTAATTTACCTAAGTCTTGACCGTCATTCGTTGGATAGCACAAAGCACCAAACACACAAAGGTAGGAGAGATCAGGTTTTCGTTTATGAACAAGTTCATATGGAGTTTTTCCATGAGAGGTGTGTATAAGGGAACGATTTTTGGTGTAGCAAGCAGTGGCAATGGCTTCAGCCCATAGAAACATTGGAACCTTCGAATAAATTAGCATTGTTCTTGCAGCTTCCACAAGAGTTCGATTTCATCTTTCAACTACACCGTTCTGTTGAGGAGTTCGTGGAACGCTTCTTTGATGACTGATTCCAACACTTTCATAAAACTGAATTAAGTCTTTGTTGACAAACTCTGTACCATTGTCTATTCGAACAATTCTGACTGTATTGTTGAGTCGAACCTGAAGCTATTTGATTAGTTTGATAATGACATCTGGAGTTTCATCCTTTGTCCTCAAAAACTTTACCCAAGTAAATCGAGAGTAGTCATCAACAACTACTAGAATGTATTTCTTCCCATTTATCGTTTGCACTCTCATTGGTCAACACAGATCCATATGAAGGGTATGAAGAACTTCCATTACTGAATTTGTGGGTTTTGGTTTGTGGGCATATTTCGTGCTTTTACCCAATTGGCAAGCTGAACAAAGATGATCTTTTTCATATTTTAATCTGGGTAAGCCTTTGACAAGATCCTTTCTGGAAAGGTTATTAATGGTGCCGAAGTTCAAGTGATTGAGACGACGATGCCATAACCATGAATTTGTTTTAGAAGCCTTTGACAGCAAGCAAATTGGAGAAGACTTCATCATGTCTTTGATAGAGATAGTGTATAGATTAGAACCACGAGTACCTCTTAATAATTCCACACCATCAAGTTCTCTAACAAAGCAAGTATGTTTTCTAAAGGCTACCTCTAGATCAGAATCACAGAATTGACCAACAGAGAACAAATTATGACCAAGACCTTCCACATAATATACCCTGGAGATTACACTTTTTCCAACTACATAATCACCATAACCCATAATTGCTCCAAAATGGTCGTTCCCGAATCTAACAGTCCATGAATTTACTCCGAAGTTCATGAGCCGACCGTCTCCAGTCATATGCTTGGAACGGCCTGAGTCCAAGTACCACAGAACGATTTGAACGATCTGCAGTTGAACACAGACAAGAATGGATAATCGATAATTGGATCCCCATGCAAGAATGGGTTCCACTTGGTTAGTAACAGTGATTGGAACACCTACATCAGAAATAGAGACATCCATATCAGAAGTAGAAGAAATGGAATCATTAGGAATAGATGCAGGTGTCTGTATTTGACCTATTCAAAGTATGTTCACTTCTTAAGGGAATAGTTCTACCAGTAGGCATCCATTTTCTAGTGGGCATAGTCTTAGCAGATTGAGGGCAAAACTGATTAATCTTATGGCCAACAGGTATCCATTGATAACCTATCCTTCTAAATGTTATCCTGTGGGTTTCCACTGTTTTCTAACTTTCTTTCGTCTTTGCCTTTTAGCCTTCTTTGCATGATTTTTAGCATTAACAATTTTAACTGGGCATTTGACAGCATTAGACAAAGCATTCACACCATAATCATGATTAGCAAGAATTCACACAGACATCATTACATGGTTTGAAAATAGTATCAGAATTCGAATTAATTACAGTACGCCTATGGCTAATACTAGAATCAACACGATTCGTTTTATTCAACTCAAACTTAAAGTTCCTAGGTTGGTCTTCTACTCTCTTCCAATGCACATTCTTAGCTTGCGAGGTCCTATCTTGCTTGGTATTGCCTGGAGGCTTTGACCCGCTTGCTTTAATGTCACTGATTACTCCTGTAGAGGGAATTATAGGAACATTAGTTGGTTGATCTACTTTTTGCATTCCTAAACTAGATGTGCAAGGGTTTGTACTACTAGAAGGCACATTGGTGTTCACTTTCTTGAAACTGGGCCTAGAATGGTTTGTATGCTTGGCACTAGGCATAGAACAAGGCATCACAGCTTTGCCTTTTGCACCTAAGGATTTAGGACATGTTGCAATTACACATTCTAGCAGCTCTGGAGATCGTTTGGCCTGTAGGCAAGCAAACCTAATTTCTCTATCAAGAGGTTTATTAATGAAATCCTCTTCAACAATCTCACGGAGACATTCTAGACTATCCTTAAGGTGAGCACAATAGTCATGAAATGCAGGTTCATTATTCCTAAGATGAGGAGGAATGTATTTAACCGTCACAGTGTATTTGCTTCCTGAGGGTGACTTTGATGCAACATTCTTATTAAAAACAAGTGGAGTTTCCCATTTTCCTGACTTCTCAGATTCTCAATTTCTTTTTGTAAAGACGTTATTTTTTCGTTGTTTTGGTCACGAGTGACTTTCATTGAATCATATAACTCTTTAACCTGTCGTTTAAATTTTTCATTTTCTTCTAGAAAACTCTTGTTTTCCTTTTGTAAGGCATTAACTAAGTTTTGAAGATGAAAAGTTTGAGAGTACTGAGAATCTAAAGGAGGAGGCATTTGGGATCCAGTCACATTGTTCATTTCACCCTTTAATTGAGAGATTTGGGCTTTCAACTTTCAGATCGTGTTACAATGAGCTCGAATCTGTTCGTCACGTTTGTTTATCTAAAAAACTGCATCAAACTCTGGAACATCTGAGGATGTCTTGATATTTGAGGTTTGACATTTTCTTTAAGATGTTGATATTTTAGTTGTAAATCAAAATGTTCAACTTCTAGTTTAGAAAGATGCTTTACCAAATTATCGTGATCATCCTGATCAATTTTCTCATTATGTTTCGAATTAATCTTTTCAAGCTCAATGACACGATCATGGGAGACTTTCGGAGCAACAGATAATTCATGAAATTGAGAAGCATTAATGGAACAATTCGTAGCGGTGTAAAACACATCTTGAGCAATACATTCTGAAATAAGAGATTCATTCAGTGTATGCAAGTTTTTCCTCTCAATCTCATTATATTTTAATGCTCGTTCATAGTCACTAACCTCAACTATCATTGCATCAAATTCCTTTTCCATTCCTTTAATATCTGAATCTATCCCTTTTATAAGACTCTCAAATTGATCTTTTAGTTGTCTAAAGAAAGGCATGACCTCAGTTAGATAGCATTCTTTTGTTTACTCAAAACCCCTTTCCCCTTCATAATCCCAGTGGTGTGATCCTTTTCTTACAAGTTTTCTCAAAATCGACAAATAGTTGAAAAATAACATATTGACTGATTAAGGTCTTGCTCTTAGTGGCAATAGTTCTAGGAACTAAATGCATTGGTGTATTTGGAGGATACACAGTGCTGCAGGCATTTTCCTAAGGGGAGGGTTTGTTTCAACAAGATTTTCAGTTTTTGCTTATCTAAGTCCCTTTTCCAAAAACTTGTTCAGTGTTAACAACGTTTAAGGCTTAAATTTGTTTAAGGAGATCCAGTTTTCCTTCTTGTAATCATGGGGTTTTATCGTTATGTTATTCTTTTACATTAGGATCTTCTAGCTTCTTATTCATTTTCTCCCTAGATGCATCATCTAATTTTCTATCTTCCTCGGTGCACTCACGCCAACTAGGTTCTGTCTAGGTTTAAGAATCTCATTGCCATTATAGATTACATTTTGAGCCGCCTTTGCTATCTTACCGTACTCAGGGTTGGGTTTATCTATAATGGGAACACTATGCTTATCGCTTAAAACTCTATGCTTAGTGACCATGTGAGCAGTCTGAATGGTATTCCCTTGTACGTACAACTTATTTTCAAGCTTGTTCTTCAAAGTTTTTAGATTGGAAAAATCATTCAAAAGTTTTGATTCCTTAGCATGAAATTCATGCTTAAGCACTTTAACATTTTCTTGAAGTTCTTGTTTTTGCTTAGCAGTTTTAGAAAGCTTTTCTTGTAAGGAGTTTAACTCTTGTTTTAACACTTCTTCTCTAAAATTACTTTTTCTAATAATTGTACGCATTTGGTTATCCAACTCCCTCCACGGTAGTTAACTCAAACATAGCACGTTGTTCATAAATGGCAACTCGTTCTTTATAGGCATTAAGTTCAGAGATAACAGAATCATCAGGGGAACATGCAGTGTATTCATCAAAAACATAGTCATCATTGACTGCAGAAGATGCATCACTTGGTACGACCTCACTTTCACTTTGTTTCACATATTGATCATATGGGACAACATTGATATTGCCCATATTTTCAATATCTGACTCAATAGTTTCAGTTGATTGTACATTGTCATGCATCTTTTGCACATCAGCATCATCGTTAGTTTTAATACCTCGAAAATGATTTTGTCTTTGGATGAACCAACTTGTGGAGATGAAGAGACTTTAGGAGGGACCATTGGAGAAATGCTAGCCATGAAAATGGTTTTTGCAGTAGGTTCATCATCAACGCAAGTCGTATGCATCACAATCAACGACTTGAAAGGCATTTTGATGATTGTGGCCTATCTCCTGAATTTGCTGCTCATCCACATCTGCATCATATGTCTTGGCATTTCCCTCACAAAAACAACAACTCCTCTTCATCCAAAGCTGCACCATTATCCTGAGCTTGAACAAGCAACATCTTATCCCTGAAGTACTTTTCATTCTGAGGGCGTTTTGGCGATGTGCATTTCCTTGCAATATGTCCCTCACCACCACAGTTGTAACACTTGATCGGCTTTGCTTGTCCCTGATTTCCATTCCTTCCCTATTCGATTTGCAGCATAACCTCTACCAACTCCACCTCTTCCTTGTTCATCGCCTTTCTTGAAATGGTTGTACCATAACCTTCCGTCTCGACTAGAGCATGATTGTGAAGATTGGATGCGTCTGATCTCATTGTTAGTGTGAAGACTGTTGGTATGTGGTGAGAGAGTCAGTTTTGTTTAACCATAAGGCCGTTTGATTAATGAAGTGTCCCACGGCTGCATCAGCTTGTTTGAACCTTGGATCAGAAATGAGTTTGTGATTGTCATCATCCATGGGTATAACTCGTGAAGCTTTGGTGGTAATTCCAATGTTTGAGTAGAAGGCAGTTGAATCATTTGATGAGCTTGTCTCTCCCGGGTTGGTTTTGAACTGATCAAGAATCCTTTTTTCAAACATAGCATGTCTCTATTCGAAGAAGGAAGGCATAAAGCTGCTCATAGTTTGTATTCTTCAATCCTTTGGTTAGCTTCACAGAGGTGACAAACTTGTGCCATTCGGGATTCATGTTGTTCACAAATTTAGAGTTCAACTGAATGTTTGGCATGGTCATTCTGATGTTCCTCATGTCATTAACAAGCTTGTGGAATCTCACGTAATACTCATAGACACTCTCATCGGGTTTCATCTTGAAGTTCTCAAATTCATCATAGAGTTGTGATTCTCTGTCTTCCATAGTTAATTCAGAACCAGAAAGAAGCATCTTGACATTATCCCACACTGCCTTGGCTTCGGTGTGGTGATTGATAAGCTTGTAGATATCCTTTGGAAGACCTTGAAGTACGATGTTAGAAGCCCTGATATCAGCATAGAATCACTTTTTCTCCTTATCATTGAGCTCATCATATGTCTTTGGTCTGTCTATTCCATAGATCATTGTTCCATCTGCAACTGTATCAATTAAGTCTCTTGTAGTCTCAATCTGATAAGGTCCTTCATCAATTGATTTGAGAATGTTGACCCCATTTTCCTTTCCAAGACAATACAATCTGATTCTTTGAGCCCAAGAGTCTAGTCAGTTCTGCAAGCATGGGTGGACGGGTATCTCAACCACTGCTTGAACATCCTCGGCACTGGAGATGAGTGTAGGTATGTTGGTAGACATGTTTAAAGATTACACGGATTTTATAACTCAATGATTAAACGGGAAATAGATTCTTTCACGGGATTTTACTAAATCAAGAGAAAACCGTATTACACACAAGAGTCAACCAAGTCGCTAAGAATCCTTGAACCAAGTCGCTAGGCACCAAGTTGCTAAGTAATTTGAAGACAAGTTGCTAAGTTTCCAAATCGCTACGAATTTTGACAGCAAGTCGCTATGCACCAAGTCGCTAAGATGTCAAGTCGCTAAATAGCAACTCGCTAAGGACCAAATCGCTACCACCAAGTCGCTAAGAAACTTAAAGAACAAGTCGCTATCAAAATTGAAAGCAAGTCGCTACCTTACCAAGTCGTACCGTAGTGGCGAATCCACTAAGTGTACTATTTGTCGCTTGTCTAAAAGGCAAGTCGCTTTGACCAAGTCGCTACCAAAACACACTACAACTCGCTACCTTTTACTGAAGCAAGTCGCTACCAAGAAATTCACTCCGAGAGCCAAGTCGATACCAAGAAAAACTTTAAAAACATACTTTTCAATCCAAAACAAGCTCAACTACAGTGATTCAAGCTTACCAAATCAAAACCCAAGCACATACAATGATCCTAAACACAAAAGTACACCCAGAATTCAAACTTTAACACAAGAAATGAGCCAAATGATGCAAAAACCACTAAACTTTTTCAAACTCAAAATCATCTAAAAACCACTAGAAATCCAAAGATGTGTAAGAGATGATCTAACCATGGCTCTTGATACCATTTGTAACATATTGGATTTCACATACACATCAAACCATAAACAAAGGTGGCGTACAAGATGAGTTTTAGAGAGAGAAAGTTAGAGGTTTGGGAACTTTAGTGAGAGAAAGAAAAATCTTATTATGAGCTCCAACTCTCTACCTTGGGAGGTAGAGAGTATTTATAGTGTTATAATAAAACGCCACCTGACGGGCTGTGGATCAGGCATACAGTGGCTAAAGACCCGTCCGTCCTCCACGGTGTTACTAAACTAAATACTACTTAACATTAAATAACTACGACTACGAGCTTTCTAACGATTACATATACTTGAGGTGACCGACACTTTAACTACTGGATTTTCCAAATCCTAACAGGAACTTAGACACTCACCCCCTAATTCTTAAGTTCATCCAAACGATAGGTGATGAGTTGGTCAAATCGCACAAGTAGAAAGGGTCGTCAGTTGGTCATATCTTACCCTTCCCGTCTCAGTCCGCTCACCTAGGGTCAGTTGGTCATATCTCCTAGGCAATTGGCCTCTACCGCCATTCAAAACTACCGAACCAAGGGTGGCTACCAATAAACTTTGCATGCATACACTTAGAAATAATTGTACGGAAGTAAAGTAAACGCAAACAAAACAATTAAGGAATCATAACTAGGCCAGCACCAAGAGGTGCTTAGCCGCTCATATTAATCATGCAAACCAATTCAATATTCAAAGGTACGAAATACATGAATTGAAAGTAAAAGAAATATAAAACGCTAATGCTTATCGTAGGGGAGTGATTTCTCCCTTGGAGACAGCTCCGTATGCTCCTCTAGACCTGCCTTGAGCTTTTTCCTACGTTCTCTGAGTGTTGTGTATGGAATGGGATGATTAGAAATGCTGGAATTCGTGGGGTATTTATAGGCCAGATCTAGGTTACGGTGTAACTAATATAAGAGTTAAGCTGTAACCTTCTATTTCATCGTATTTTGCACTAGATCTGCTGGTTACGGCGTAACCTAATAAGTGGTTACGCCGTAGTCTTCAATAAACTCAGTTACGTCATAGTTGAAGGAGTAGTTACGGCGTAAGTATCAGCGGCGTGGAACCTCATTTGACTTAATATAGTTACGTCGTAACCTTTGGGAAGAGTTATGCCGTAACCTTCTGATAAGTTGGTTTTCTGAGTCACACAATAGTTACGGCGTAATGTGAGAGATTAGTTACGCCGTAACTTCTTCAAAGTAGCATACTATGATAAATCTTTAGATATTTCTCCAGTTCCGCGTTTCTTTAGCTCCAATGCTCGTAATTTACCTGAAAGTGGAAAACAAGCGTAGGTCCATATAAATGATATAAATTACAAGCATTATCGGGGGAAATTGACACTTAATATTCAGGACTATTTGATGTTATCAATATTACATGGTGAGATTAGCCTTATCCGTTTCCATATTTTTACCCCAAATCCACCAAATTATGAGTGTGTCGGCAGCTTGTAAACTTTAGAACTTGGCCTTTGCATCATTCCGAGACCATAGACGAGGTATGTTGAGTTAGCTCGATGTATTTGGACTGTTCAGTTTAAGAAGGCAGTATTATAGGATTATCACCCAAATAGCCTACCATTGTGTGTCTATCGATTAGTCACCTCGACTTTTCGACCCCCAAGTTAAACCCTTTGTTGCACTCACCTTTAGTGCAAGATACCCCTAGATACACCCTGTAGTCTTTATTTGTAATTAGGAAGTCATTATTTGCCTAAGTTCAAAGTTCAAGTGGAAAGGTTCGGGAATCACGCTTTCGTTGACGACATATCCTTAAATATCATTAAAGACCCCCCCAAATTCTAATATTGTTCATCTCAAGTGGGGGGATGTTATGTTTAGTTATTATGTTATGTTAAAAAAAATGTGATTCAAAAAAAAATAAATAAAATAAAAAAAAAAAGTAATAAAATAATAATAGTATTGTTATTGTTATTTGTTTGATTGTAAAGTGCGAAGTTATAAGCACTATTGTTATGAGCTTACTATAGATTTAGTATCGAGGAGGCCACCTCGGTCACATTTGAAGAATGAAGTGGTAATGTGCCCATCATGACGTCCTCTAATGGCACATCTACCTCGTAATATCACGATCCGGTTTCTAGACTTCAAGATTTGAACTTTAGGCGAACGGTAAGTGATGATGACTTGGTTATAGATTTAGACTATCTGCTTGATTTTATTTTACACCAATTTTATCCCATGTCTTATCCTACCCTTTAGTCATGAAGCGTGTCTAGGTGATGCAGCGAGCAATCTTTGGTGACTTGGCCATGGATTTGGTCATGTATCATTGATTTTGTCCACTTCGCTGTGACATGTTAGTAATGACAAATCACCCTTAACTTTTTTTGTGTCTACCCATATTGCCTTCGAGAATTGTTTAGCCCTTAACTCTAGTGGTGGAGATTTGTGTAACCGCCAAGATTATGATAGAATACATGCTATGACTGTGCAATGAGTGATCACCCCGAAATTGACACTTAGAATAGTTGAGATATTTGAGTGTTTTGTTCCCATTTCGTAAGGTGTTCGGCTTTGTTTATTCTTGCATAAGGGATTTGTAAACTTATATTTTTCAGGTATTGGGAGATATCTTTTAAGGAATCTATCTAATAAGGTCTACTTGAGGGCAAGTAGAGTTCAAGTGGGGGGATATTTGATAACATCAAATAATCCTGAATAAAGTGTCAATTTCCCTCGACAATGCTCGTATTTTATATCATTTATCTAGATTTATGCTTGGTTTCCTCTATATTTCACTTTCAGGTAAATTACAAGCATTGGAGCTAAAGAGACGTAGATTTGGAGAGTTTATTGAAGATATATCATAGTATGCTCATTTTGAAGATGTTACGGCGTAACTCCTCTCTCACGTTACGCCGTAACAGAATCGTGGCTCAGAAAACCAACTCAACGGAAGATTACGGCGTAACTCTCCCCAAAGATTACAACGTAACTAACTAGGTCAAATGAGGCTCCGGGCCGCAGCAGATTACGACGTAACTAATTCCAAAATTACGGCGTAACACGGATTTATCGAGGTCTCATTAGCCGAAGAAGACCCTGGCCAATCCACGTGGCCTGCTTGACGAACGTCAGCGACGGAGACATCGTAAATTGGTCTGCGGGCATCGCGATAAGTCCTCTGTCCTATGACCTATCATTTTTTCAATTTGGTCGATGCCAAGGACGAAAGCTTTGATTGCGTTCTGCTATGGTTGGCTTTTTTCCTTGCCTAAAACAACTATCTTCTCTTTGTGAACGGTTAAGAATCCTCTTTGTATTTTTATTCTTCTAGTTTTTGCTTCTTATGCTTATGAAAGGGTGTTACTCCATTTCTTCTTAGGTTGTCTGTAAGTGTAGTTCGTGGTTCACGGGTGTGGTTACCTGGATAGGTGGGCAGTTGGATTTCAATGAACGTATCAGATGGTTTATATCCTGGGTCTGGAATAAGTTTGTGATTATGGTCCTCAGTAGGTATGACTTGTGATACTTTGGTACTTATCCTCACATTTGAGAGAAATGCAGTTGAATCATTTGAAGAGCGTGCAGCAGCAGCATTAGAGTTGAACTTTTCCATGATCATACGTTCAAATGCAGCATGCTTCTCATGTTGGAGTAAGTAAGCATACAGTTGTTCATAGTTGGTGTTCCTCAATCCTTTGTTCAATTTGACTGCAGTAACAAATTTGTGTCATTTAAGGTTCATGTTGTTTACGAACTTGGAATTGAGTTGGATATTTGGCATTGTCATTTTCATGTTCCTCATATCATTTACAAGTTTGTGAAACCTCACATGATATTCAGTGACACTTTCCCCTAGGTTCATCTTAAAGTTCTCAAAGTCATCATACAGCTGTGACTCCCTATCTTCCTTAGTCAGTTCTGAACCAGAGAGAAGCGTCTTGACATTATCCCAAACTGCCTTGGCCTCAGTATTATGTTGATCAGCTTGTAAATGTCTTTTGGTAAACCTTGAAGTATAATGTTTGAAGCTCTAATGTCAGCATCATATCTCTTCTTCTCCTTATCATCAAGCTCATCATACATTCTTTGTCTATCCAACCCTAAAACGACAGTTCCATCAGCTGCAGTTTCAAGAATGTCCCATATAGTTCCAATTTGAAATGGTCCTTCATCAATTGACTTAAGGATGTTAACACCATTCTCTTTGCCTAAGCAATATAATCTGATTCTTTGTGCTCAAGAGTCATAATCGGTTCTATCAAGCATGGGAGGACGAGTATCAGACCCTGCAGCTTGAACATCATCAGCAACAGAAGAAATGATTGTAGTCATGATTCCTAAACACGGGGTTTTACTACTCTTTGATTAAATCGAGAAATAGATTCTTTCACGGGATTTTACTAAATCAAGAGAAAACCGTAAAACTTATCACGAAGAAATGACAAATCTCAAGGGACAAATCGCAGGAACGACAAGTCGCACAGTTACCAAACCGCTTCTTTCAAACCGCATAAAGACAAACCTCTTAAATCAAACAGCATAAAGACAAACCTCTTTAATCAAACCTCAGAAAGACAACCCTTTTTAATCAAACCGCATAAAGACAAACCTCTTTAATCAAACCGCAGCGTCAAATCGCTTACTTTGACAAACCTCAAGGGGACACAAGTATACCCACTACTTGTCCTTTTTTCCCTTTGTCATATCAACTTAAACCGCACAAAAATATCAAATCGCATACAATTTTACACAAACCGCAGCAATTATATCTTAGACCGCAACAAATTCAGAGCAAACCGCATACAAAAATGATCAAATCGCACGAAGTAAACATCAAATCGCATACAAGAGTTGGTGTCCGAGACTCAAACCGCTTCCAAGAAAACTTCAAAAAATCAAACTTTTTGAATCAGAAACACCACAGGCTTCCAAATCAAAAACTAAACACTTATGATGATTCTAAACACAAAAGTACAATCAAAATCCAAACTTTAACACTAAATAAGATCAAAATGGTGAAAATATCTCTAAACTCATTCAAACCCAAAAACTTATGAAAACCACTAAAAATTCAAGAACATGTAAAGTAGATGATCAAACCATGGCTCTTGATACAATTTGTAACATATTGGTTTTCACAAACACACAATCATAACATATAGGTTTGAATGAGGTTTGAGTTTAGAGAGAGAAAGTGGAGAGAAATGTGAGCTTTTAGAAAGAGAAAGAAAAATATATTATGAAGCTTCAACCCTTTTCCTTGCTAGGAAAAAGGTATTATAGTGTCTAACATGAAACGCCACCTACGGGCTGTGGATCAGGACTACAGTGGGTAAAGACCCGTCCGTCCTCCACGGTGTTACTTAACTAATTACTAACTATTACTAAATGACTACGACTACGAGCTTTCTAACGAATACATATACTTGAGGTGACCGAGTCTTTAACTACTGGATTTTCTAAATCCCAACAAAATCGGCTGATATGACTGATGCTAACTATAAGTTGCAAAAAGAAAAGATACGCTCAACTATTTTGCTATGTTTATCAGATGAAGTTCTTTATAAGGTTGGTGACGAGGAAACGGCAAAAGGAGTTTGGGAAAAGTTAGAAACTATTTATATGACAAAATCGTTGGCAAATAAGTTGCTGTTATAACAACATTTGTTTTCTCTTCGAATGAAAAAGGGCTCATCTTTGAAAGATCATCTTGATGCTTTGAACTCATTCTTGATGGATTTGAGGAATTTTGAAGTGAAGATAGAAGCTCTTGTTCTTTTTGTGTCTGCCTCCTTCGTTTGAAAGTTTTGTTAGCTCATTTGTTGTTGGTAAAGACATTATCACTTTGGAAAATGCTAGATCTAGTTTCCATTCAAGAGGGCTTTGTCAACAAGCGTTAGGAAGTGGTTATGAGTCCCAGTCCATGGGTTTATCAACCACAAGTCATGATAGGGGTCGGTATCGATTTGAAAAAAAGGTAAAGATAAAGGTGGAGCATCGTCCAGTTTTCAAGGTCGTAATCCTCGAGATATTTGTAACTATTGCTAAGAGACGGGTCATTGGAAGATTGATTGTCCTAAACTAAAGGAAAAAAGTTTGGTTGCCGCTACTGCTAAAGACAACTCGTGCTATTCGGGTTAGGAATGTGACTTACTTTCAATGGTTAACCGTTTAAAATTTTTCTGTTAACGTTTGGTTATTTGTTTTTGAAGTCATCGGCGTTTGTTTTGGATTGATTTCTTTTTGCTCGTTTTTTGGAATCGATCATTGGTTTGAATTAGGCTAGTCTCTCTAGTATTTGAAATTTTGAATTTTATTTGGAACATTTGGCATTCCTTAAAAGTTTCAATCACGAAGGAGATTGTTATTACGGTGATTAGAACTCTTAAGGGCCGTTTGGTATTTTTCGTATCTTAATATTAGGAAACTATATCATAGGTTAGTTTGTTTTTTGCTTATAAATAGGGAATTATAAGATGGGAACTTTGTTTCTTCAAATTTCTTTGCAATAAAGAAAAGCTTCCGCAAATTTGTTAATTATTGTTTCTTTTCTTTTATCATCTTTGATTGTCGATTGCTGATTCCTAAAAAAATATATTCCATGCGACAAGTTTTAGCTCACGTTGAAAAAAAAAACTGTTACAAGAAACTTTAAAAAACAACTTGCTTGTTAAGTTCAATTGAATTAAACTTTGTTAGAATCTCCTTTTAAATGATTTTATTTTTTTATTAATGGCCTACCTTTCCTTTGTTGATTGAATACCAATAACTTTTTGTTCCCAATTCAAGGAAGTGTCCATAGATGTAATCTACCCATGAATGTTTTTTTTTTTTTCTTGCTCAATTTCCCAAATTCCATTAACTTTGTTGACCTTCCTTAAATGTGAACACCACGAATTAATAAAGTTACTTGTGCACATATAAGTTTCGAGATTCTAAACTGTGGATTTATAACTTTAATACGAATGAAAGGAACATATCAGTTTAGATGTGTTTGCACGTAACACTAACTTTAATTGTCAAATCATTTACTTTTTTATTTTAATGTCGCATTAGCTTTTTCTTTTTATTTATCTCCCTTAGCTCCCTTTCACTTTTCATCTACAATGGTCATCACTACCTCATCTTTTATTAAAATACCTATTTTTATACAAACATGCGCCACTTTTACACAATGCCGAGTAGTTAGGCTCTCACCGTCCGTCCATGTTTTTACCCTATGTCATGCGTGACAAGGGGCTTGCCCAGTAAGGTGGTGCGAGAGGGTTGGGGCTCACGCTCCTCTATCGGGAGCAACCTAACAAGCAGTTAATATATTTCATCTTTAAAGTTAGATTATCTCTCTTAGTATTGAAGTCAAACCCCTCTAAAACTTGATTACCATGAATTGGTACACTTTGTATACTTGCAAGTTGCAAGTGTCGTCCCAACATAAAGTTTGATATCAATCTTTAATAAATAGATGTACGTGGGCGGAGGCAGAAATTATAGGGTATATGCATTTTCATTTTGTTTTGAAAAAGGATATGTAAATTGAAAAAAACCACCAAAATTTTGTACTACGGATGCTTTTCGGAAAATTTGCACATGCATATCCTCTGGCTTATATATGTATGCCTCTCTGTACATGTAAAGTTCAATTATGTTAATATATTAAACACCTTCATTGCATATATATTGGCATCCTCTAAAGTGATAACGAAGTTTTTCTAGAAGGATGAAAACCTCCAGTTTTCGTCAGCCAGTGTTGTTGGTAAGACGTTAATATATGATTATATATGTTGCAAGGTATGTGCATGTAATACATGTACATTGAGTTGGCCTTATAGCTGTAAATCAAACGAGTTTACATATATACTAAGTACGTGCTTCGTAAGTCTTTTAGACGTTAATAAGTCATAATTACACTTTTTTCTGAACGGCTGTTTTTTATTCAAGGATTCTAGCAAGAAGCTAAAACAAAAATCAAAAGTTACATGAAATATGTTGCAAGCTAGTAATACGTACGTTTTGGTCCAATATCCTTGAAGCAAATAGGACATAATTTACATTTCCTATGTGTGATTCAAGAAAATCATGAGAGTCTTGACTTCACCCTTAGTATGTCTTTACGAAAAGGTTTAGAGTTGAAACAAACTTTAGTCAATTAGTCCTACACCATATAATCCAACATGTTGTTTGAACAAAGTGTCGAACATAGAATAAGCGCTTTAGGAATTGTATTTTCAACCCATGGAAGTATCCCACAATTAGTTAATCACATCATTCATACATTTTTTAGTGCATGCACATGCATTCAAGTGCATTTCATATCTAAATAAACACAAACTTGTATCTACAACAAGCATGCACATACATATATAGTATATACCATCATACTTACACTTGCACATACATATATACCATCATACTTATCACATATAAATGACTCTTTGTAACACAACTTGATTAGTCTGTAAAATTATGTCGTGTGATTAGCATGATACAGACTTTAAAAAACCATCACTTTAACAACTGCGCACCACCAAATTAAAGCTATTATATTAAAAGAAAACAAAACGAACCAACCAACAATCCCCACCATGGACATATATGCAATGTTTTTATTAACTTAATCAATTCAACCTTTGATTTACTTTTCTTAAAAAGAATTAAGCAGCATGTTCAATGTCTCTCATATATATATATGCTATATGTGTATATGATAGTTCTATATTACGGGGATATATAATAAGAGAAAGATATTAAAGACTTTCTTAGGGTTAGGTATTGATGATGAACAAATGGTTAACATGAGGGTCAAGTATCCACTAGGCCACTATAACAAAATGATTAATATATAAGTACTGCATGCACCAGTTCGTGTGCCTCCTTAAGTCTAGAAAAATTGTCGGAAAAAAAAAAGAAACCCTAGCTACTACTTCTATACCAAGAAAGATGAAAAACACACGTACGCGAGTAATAACCGCAAGAGATGCTATAATCGACCATAAACTTAAAAGCATATCTCGATTATGATACTACCTTAACCTTATAACATCATATCGACATGAAACAACTATTTCTTTCAATTCATTAAAGATCCACCATATTTTGTCAAATTGTCGTCCTCCACAAAAACATTTTAATTAATTAAAGAAACAAAACCAACCAACCAACATTGATCCCCACCACCACCTAAACAAACACAAAAATGAGTTCATAATAAAAGTGTGGTGAGATATTAATTAATAATATCAAATTAGAAAATGATTAAACTTACGAAAAACATCAATTTATAAAAGGTGGTTTTCCTTGATATATACTTTACTTTGTATATATAATTAGGCTGAATTGAAGACTGAAAATAATATACTAAAAAGAGAAAAAGGATCCAAGATTTCTAGGGTTAGGTATCAATGATGAACAGAAAGAGCAAATCTGGTGGAGGGCATAGTTCTTTAGGTTACTTGTTTGGTTCTGATGAAGTAGAGAAACAACAAAAAGATCAATCTAAAAAATCGTCACCGCCGGTTTCTATGCCACCTTATGGTACCGACAACTTCGAAGACAAGCCACTTAAGAAAGCCTCAACTCCTACAACCAAGAAACATGACTCCACATCTCTAAAGAACTAGGTCTATCATGGAGATGGTAATAAGTCCACAGGTTTTCTAGTGACTGTAAGTTTCTATTTTATATGTACAAATTAAAGTGATAAACAAAAGATAGTTTTTTGGTGAATAAAGTAATTGCTTAAATGGATCTAGAAACGATCTAAAATGAAGTTACAAAGTCTTTGAGAAAGCTAAAATAATAAGACACCTTCCTTTGAATTGAAACAACCATTTCATAACTAATTAACCATGAGAAACACATAGCCATATATTTATCAAGAATTTTATTTTGCTTTGATGATGCTATAGATATATCGATGTGGTGTTTGCTAAAGTTACTGCAGTCTTGATATATGCTTTGGTAATTTCTGAGTTGGCTTCGTGACTATTTTTTCATTATCTTAGGGTCGGCCATCAACAAAGGTTACGTCGGTTCCTGGTGGTGATTCATCTCTTGGTTACTTGTTTGGAGATAAGTGATCAGTGTTTATAAACTAATACTTGACCTTATAGGTTGATCAATAAATAAAAAGGTAATCTAAAGATTGAATTAGTATCCACTCTCGGAGCTTAAAATCAAAACCTCAAGCATATTAATATCTAGTGTATTAAGGTGTTTTCCGGCAGGAATTTCTACCCGAATGGCTCATATTTCTTGTAGTGGAACCTATGAGAAGGGTGAGTTCTATATTTTTTTTCGTTTCATTTAGCAGTTCGTTTGTATATATGTATTTGAATATTGTGTGTATAACAATAACTCTGTATATGGGTTGAATATAGTTTGTGGTATTTACATGAACTCTTATGAACATTTGATCGTCTGACCAATCTGTATGCATTAGTTGTTTATGGTTCTTAGCTTTTCGGATCCAGTCTCCTTGTATTATTTTCCAAAGAACCATAAAAGGTTTATTTCTTGGGAAAACTTTATACATAACTACATTACAAATATAGCATGCTACACGTGCGTTGCGTCAGCCGGTATCCTGACTAATAGATTTAGAGGAAGTTCTGTATTTATAACTGAAATGATAGAATTGTCAAGAATAGGATGTTGATATTAGAATTTTTATAGACGCGATACCGTGACTATAACTTTACCAACGACAAGAATTTTAGACTGGAATAATTTTAAGCATTAACAAGTTATTTAATTTCATATAAAAATAGTAAGATACTTGTGTGATGCTGCAACAATATAAATGCGATAATCAATAAATTACAAGAAATATGAAGTTAAAGTAGTTGACAGTGACATATAGATATCGATCCATGTGGCTTTAAGAACCAATAGCCTTAACTTTGCTCCTGGGCCACAAAATATCGCATACATTTTTTTATGGAGTTAAAATTAGGGTTTAAGTTTTTACTTTATCAATTGAAAATAAAGTTCAATTGCATTCCATTGCATACACATTCAAGTGATCATTCTCTCTATCTCTTTCGGCTCCTCAATTTCTTCACTATGAAATTTTTTTGATGTTTCAGTGTTGTTTGTAATAAGCTAATTATCAATCCGGACTAATAACACAGACCAACTTTTACCATCTTACAAAAATCGACTATGCACGACCCTACCAAAAGCAAATCTTCTCATTCTTGTACTATTTTAAAGTATTGTTGTACTATATATGTACTAGTAGTTGTACTATTTAAATTTAAAGTAACATGCAATAAATTACTTTGTACTGTTTTAATTTTAAAGTACCACTCTTGTTTGCATTATCATATACATATACTGTAATTCTTTGACTTCATTCTCAAAGTCAAGATAGGTTGCATCTCCTCGCCCAGCATATCGCCTAAGCCCAGCAATTTCACCCCAGCACTCATCTAGCCTCACCCAGCCTCGTCCACCACTCGCCCAGCCTCAAGACACTCCCAACACTTCGCCCTTGCCCAAGCTCAAGACTCGTCCAACACTCGCCCATCACTCGTTGGCATACACGTGTATGGTTAAAAAGTAATCTACTGATCCAATCTAACAGATAATATTTAAAAGTTGATTTGGAAAAATGTATGTGCAATGTTCAATTTCGTAAAGTACTATTAGAAACGGGCTATTTAAAAAAATTTCTCTTGTTTAATTGTTGCTTAATATATGAAGATTCTGATCACTTTTATATACCGGGGTTTCGAACAACTAAATTGAAATATGTTGTGCTTTTATGGAATTCGACCATTTCGGTATTTTTAAATACTTTGTATTTTTAGTTTGTTTAAATATGCTAAAAACAGTATGTCTTCATTCAAGTTCATTGATAACTGAAAAGGAATACTATATAACATCACTAGCTAAAAGACCCGTCAAATTGACGGGTTTTTTTTTTAAGAGAATGACAAAATAGTTAATACAACGTATATTATGCAATCAAGCGTTTAGAAACAAACATATCAGTATATGCAGTAAGATAAAAAAAAAATCGTACTGATAAAAACATGTGTGTAAATAACAAATAGTCCAAAAACATGTTGTTATACTTGTCGAATAATTAATAAGGAGTAGATCATTAAATGAAATAGACAATTTAAGCAAATCAAATCAAGTTTGAATGAAAATAAAAACATCAATGATTGTGGCCACGGAGGTTTATTTGTGCCGACTCTGGGCTATTCAAAAAAGTAGTCGTTTTGGGATTAGTCGGCTTAAAATGTCGAGTTGGAAACCGGGGTAAGAAAAACAAAACAAAAAACAATGATTGTAAATTACCTGAAGTTGATGTTCGTCATGGTATTTGTAAAATGATTAGTGCATTGTAAATGTTGGTGGTAAGAGAAAAATGAAAAATAAAGGTATAACAAACAATTAACATTTAAATGATGATTATCATGTGTTTTTGGATTTTATTTAGTTATTTGGATATATTTGACATTTTTATAGTTTTGAAAGGACACATATGTAAGTATTTGTTTATGTTGGATATGTATTTCACTGTTGAGTTTAATAGAGAGATATTTGCAATTAACCCTTTTTTAAATACAAATTAGATATATGAGGTTGGTGCCAACCACTTGACAATTGACATATGTATAAAAAATCTATAAATAAATGAGTTTAATTAGAACATAAGAGTCTATTTGTAAAAGAGTTTAGCAAGTTTAGTTACCTATAATCATAAATTTTGTAGCACTTCTTTGAAATCGCGTTTGTAGTTGTTGTCTTCATCGTAAATAAAATTTTCGGTCCTTTTTCTTAACATGAAGCACGACATAAATATAAAAGTCCTTCAAGACAACACGAATAAGGATAAATAATTGAAATAATAATTGGTATTGATAAATGCTACTAAAACACTCAAATCTCTTGCTTTGTAGACAACAATTCAAAACTTCACTCAAATTCAATATCACCTGCCATTACCAATGTACATAATGACTTGTAGTTTAAAAACAAAGATATTAAGCAAAATTAGGTGATTACTTTTGTAGTAAATTGTGGATCTCGGATTGACAAAATTACACATTTTAGTAAATAATAAGTGAAGTCGTAAATTTCATTTCTAATCAAAAAACCCGTAATGAGCTAAGCTTAAACTGTGTAAGTGAACAATTATATCCTGGTGCAACATGCGAACATTTCGAGACCTTGTTATAATCGATATTCAAACATTACAATTTACACATAAAGTTACCAAACTCGCATAAGGAACTACACATGTTAGTTTGACTTACACAAAATACTAAACATTAAAGATATCACATTTTCTATGTTAAAATTTCCAACAATGGAACAAATTAAAAATTACAAACATTCATATTAAACCTCATGCCATCGAAACCAATAGTCAAAACATTCCCAACTAACCCGAAAAAGATCTATTCATATATACACTATTTGTGCACGGTTAAATAATAAATGTAGTAAAAGACTTTGGTAAACCGGGTGCACTACCTCAATAATCAAACCCACACATCTCGGTCGACTTGGTCGTATGAAAATTAACATAATATATGCTCCCGTCACCGTTTTTCATCATATTCCGCAACTTGGTCCATGATATTTTTACTAAAACGGCTGCACTTTTGATAAAATACCAACTAATCAAAATTATGGACATATAAATAGGCAAAAACTGGAAAGAAAAAAATATCTAGCATTGTTTGTTTAATTTTGTATGACAATAGCATCAACTTTAGTTAAAACATGATCTACCAAGTTATAGTACGCTTCCATTGTAGAAAGTAGAAACTGTATGAAACATTCATTAGAACTTGCATTTAAAAATATAGTATGAAAGACCAATAAATTAGATAGTACAGATAAAAATAAATACAACTTCTCATTCATAATGACCGTTTCGATATTGAAGAAATAAATGATGTATTATGTATATGGGCTCATTCCAGATACAGATCTAACCCAAATGATACTATTGCACTCAAATCATCAACGAAACTGTGAACAAAGTTTGTCATACAAAAGGTTGAAAAAAAATACCATATGAAGAAGAATGTGTTTGTTTGATAATGTCAAAACGTGTAATAGCGTCTCATTGTCTAAAATTAAGGAATGTAATCTAAACGATAAGATGCATATATATAGCCATCCTCACAGTTGCTTGCATTTTGTTAAACTGAAACAATGTATCCGAGACATATGAATACATGTAACAACTAACACAAAGAAAAGACATAATTAAATCAAGAAAAAAACGATTCAAAAGAGAGCAATAAAAATGCGTATATACTTGAGTATCTTCTCGAAAATGATGATCGTTTCGAGGTTAATCACTTTGAGTTTGTTATGAAGTGGATGCATCTAAGCTCTCATAATACGAACATGTAAGATGATAGTCTTTTCCAGGTCTAGGAATGATATTTAATGGTTCGTAAAAGAATAGTTATCTTCCTTAATGATATGATACTTATATAGGCAGAATAACAAAACATTGCCAGCAAAAATTCCCAAAAATGATAGGTTTAGATATGATTCATGCCATATACTTTCAATGAATTTTGAAAAAAATGTTAAGAAAAATGAGAATGGGTTTCCTAACTTACCTCTATCCTATTAATGCTCTTTTTTATTCAATAAGCTTATATATACCACAATTAAGAAACACGTGACAAAAGAAATATAAATTAAGATACCGTAACATCTTTTTGTTTTTGATATATTGAATGATTTTTTCTTGATCTTATAAACATGAGGAAGTTTTCGAAGTTGTCTTGCTCCAATAAGACAATGCTTAGATTCTTCGTACCTAAACAACCAAATTAACAATGTCAACAATAACATCATATGCTTGATTCTAAATTTCATGGACCTAAATAATCAAAATAACAATTTTACCGAGACTCCCTGCCACACATGCAAATGAACATTTATGATGGTGGTTGTGTTATTGACACCAAGCATACATACTCTAAAACTCTAAAAGACAGGTCGAGGCATTGCCAAATATTATTTTATAATATGTAATTTGAGCAATACGTAGTATTATTTTGTATTGAAGTATCTTTTCAACATCTAATGCTCCTAAGTATTATGTACTTTAAAAGCAATATTCTTAAAGGACTATACATAGATTGTCTACCAAAGTACCTTATAGTATTTGAAAAAAACTTCAACTCAAAATAACAATAATTGAAGCAAAATAAGCGCATCCATAATGAGTAAAGTGGTTCAAAGCTTTTACTATTTTAAAAGTTTTTAAGAGTTTTTACATTACAACTAAAACATTTTAAAAAAAAAATTACAAAAACTTGATAAACATCAAGTCTTTCCTCAAAAACTTTAGTTATTAAATGTATAATGCATTAAATGGATTAAATGCATCAAGTCTTTAAGACTTGATGCATTGTAGATGCTCTAAGAACATTTACCTGATTAACTTGATGATGATGGGCTTGAAAATGCACAATCACAAAATGCCTTCAAATCTATAAACAAAGTAAAATATTAAATATTTGGGCAAATGATTGAAAAAAGTATCATACTTGCCATCATTTGTTTTTGTGGGTAGCGAACAAATTTTTTTACTTTTGTGGACACTTTTCTTTTAAATTCATCCTTTCTAGGGTACTATGTGACATTTTTGCACTTCGAGAATTTTCTTTTCTATTAGCTAAGAGGGGCAAAAATGTACAAAAATTTCGCAAAATACCATCAAAATGATGAATTTGAAATAAATGTACCCACAAAAGAAAAAAAAAATTGTTCGGTACTCACAAAAACAAATGATGGCAAATATGATATTTTCTTCAATCATTTTCCCTAGATATTTATAATTAAATACTAAAACCCTTTAGAACAAAACTCTAGATCATTACGTAACTGTCCATAAATATTTTTTTTTAAAATTTTGAACTCAATTTTGTCTCGAACCGCCCATTGTTCGTCCGGAAACACGTATCTAAATTTTAGTCGATACACGTAATACAATCACAGGGGTAATTAAGAAAATGTACTCCGTGTATACATGCAGTACGTGTTAAAATGTATACAATATATATTTAGTGAAGTGCGTTATATCGTGCACAAAGATGTATCCAATACTAAGAAGCGATGGAACTGCATCAATCAACATTAAGGAGTAATTGAATTAGTCATAAAAATATAAAAACTTATAAAAGCAAATTCCATTATTCTTACGTTAAAAAAACGTGATTTGTTTAAATATATGAATACATTCCAAATGGACGAACTCATGCATGCGTAGGTTGATTAGTAAGACTTTCTAACTTAACTTAATATTAAATTAAAGAGTTACTAAAATAAAAGCATGTTTATGTGTATTAGGCTATGTTTGGCGCAGAGCTTTTTGAAGCTTTTTGGGGCGATGAGCGGTGAGGAGTGAGCTTTTTTATTTTTAGTGTTCGTTTAGCAAAGGAGCGGTGAGCTTTGCTATTTTTTAAGAAAGCTCATTTTTCCAATGCTTCTTTAAGAAGTCATACGATGGAGAAAGTGAGTTGTGGCTAAATACAACCACTCAAGCATCACTGCTACTACTCACAGCTACTTTTGCCAAACATAGCCTAATCAATCAAATAAAATATTAGTCAAAAATTTGCCAAATGAAGGCTGGCGTTTGTTTTTTTATTTTTTCAAAACTGCTTCTAGATGTAAGACAATACCACGTGGCAACATGATAGGCTTAGTTATATTTGGAAAAAATTAATTAAAAAGTTGAAAAAAAAGTGTGTTATATTAGATAGTATAGATATGTGTGCGTTAGTATTGTGCGAACATACATGCACTTTAATCACAAGAGTTTCGAGTAATATAGATGGTATGTCAACATTCACTTTAGTGCTATACATCGCAGAAACCATTAAGTTCATGCGTGATGGTAAGTAAATTATGTAAGTTTATTTATACAAAAATTTTTTACAAGACAGAAACTCACCAGACATTATAATGTTTTTAGTGTTGATGTTGCTGCTTGGTTGGTTGTACAATGAGTTTTACTAATTGTGTTTTTATTGGGGGTATTTTAAAATTTACATTAAGGGTAAAAGCCAAAAATACTCTATGTACTTCTCGTGAAAACTCATTATGCTTTCTCAACTTTTTTTATTGTCATTATACTTAATTGCCATTTTCACTCATTATGCTTAATTACTTCTTTATGTATAATGACAATAAAAAAGTTGAGAAAGTATAATGAGTTTTCACGAAAGTACATAGAGTATAATGGACTGACACTTTATTGATTATAACTAAAGTTTGATCACTTTATGTGTGGTATTGCGAGTAATCCACATTTTGTCTTATACATGTTTTACAATGGCATCGTCATGTCTGCTTTTGGCTTCTAGGATTCCCAAATACCTCGATGGCATACTCTACACCTTGTGCTTGTAGGTGAATTAATGCTTTTCAATGGATTCTCCTCGAGTATGTTTACTTCATCCCGTCGTTGCATACCTAGTAAGCAAAAGTACAAAGTTTGCCGTCGTGCACGCTTTTGGTTACAAGTCCTGGGTTGAAACTGTGATTTTAGTATGGGTCGATATGAGTAACTCTCGCCAGCAAAAGTTGCCTTTTATCTGCTTTTATTCTATCTCGAACAAGAGGATTGAGGTTGTATGGCTGCTAAAGTGGGTCAACTTTAACCCGCTCAACAAGTGCCTATACAACAGTAGACATAACCAATTAAAATGAAAATGGTTATGTATAATGACAATATTTGAAGTACATAGAGCATAATGAGTTTTTGGGGAAAGTACGTTAAGCATTTATAGCTTTTTTCCTTACATTAATTAGGGGTGTTAATCATTCGATATATATATACGTATTGTGTTGTTGCATGAGTTGATTGTGCAAATTGCATAGATAATTGTAATTACTTAAAGATCTATATTATTAAAGCTTAAAAATGTATAGATTCAGTATAGATTCTACTGTATAAATTTAACATCAAAGGTACTTTAACAATTATACTGTGCTGAACTTTTAACATTTCAATAATGACCTTCTTGCATTATAGGTAGTATACATATACATAATGCGTTCTATATATATATATATATATAAAGTTTAGTTTCACTTTCTAAGCAAGAGTTCTTTTGAACGGCATGCATATATTGAGACTAGCCAAATGCTAGAGGATTACAAAGAAGAGTTATGGATTCCTATCTTCATCCTATGAACATTCATTCCAGTGGTTTCTTTCTAGCCTTAATATGTTGAATAAAGTGCAGTCATCACAAAAATGTTTTATTAATCTTTTCAGTGATATATGCTGTATAATAATGGATTTGATGTTAATATAATATATTCGTATGATGATTGATGAAGAACACACATGTTTAGAATCACAGATCCCACAAAAGCTAAGATGATACATTGTTTGGATTACACCATGCTATGAATTGGTGTTGAATAGTAATTCAGAATATTAGAGTTACCTTAATAATTTTAAAATGTAAGAATGAAGATGGATATTAAAGGGGATGGTATTTATTCCGTAATTCATTAGCGGCCGGAGAACTTGCAACAAATTGCAAGTAAACATTCTAAAGTATAGTTATATTTGGTACAGAGCGGTGGGGAGTTTTTTGAAGCGGTGAGCAATAAGCATTTTGGTTTTTAGTAGTCGTTTGGCAAATGAGCGGTGAGTTTTGCTATTTTTTAAAAATGCTCATTTTTTCAAAGCTTATTTAAGAAGCGATGAGTTGTGGCTACTGCTCACAGCTCACTGCTACTGATCGCTGTTACTTTTAACAATGAAAGTCTTGTGGGATATTTTGTATTATTAATCAATCATTATTTATAGAGTACATAAGAGACCTGTCAACTAAACCTGAACGAAAACAAAGCCCAAATATCGAACTTCGGCTTATTAATCACCATTTGATACTCTCCATAGTCCGTGAAGCGAAATCGCGAAAGTTCGGACTGTAATTGAAAACCTGAATAGCAAAACAAAAGAGTTTTGTTGTTGAAGACGTCAACAGCGAGCGGAGGTCGAGTAGTCTTCAAAATTCAGAGACAGAAACGGATATTAGTAGCTCTCTTTTTCTCCTAAATTTAGCACATGCGGTTGTTGTAGCGGCATTTGGAGAGCCTTGAAGCGGTGTTCCTGGATGGGTTTTGTGCAAAATTGAAAAACGACGAGGATGGTTTTGAATATATATGTTCAAGGGGTTTAAAAGGTATGGCCAAAACAATATGCATGTAGGGTTTTAGCCGAAAATTGCATAGAAAATATCTTCTAAGAAAAGATATGAGCGGCTCATGACCAACGGCTAAGTTTAGAGAAGTGAGAAAAAGAGATTTGATGTGATGACATAGAGATAACGGCTTAATCCATACGTTTATTGTTTTTTAGCTTGTGGTTCGAACAAAGTAAAATAAAATCGGATCAAGATCTTATAATTATATGGTTGCCCAAAAGTAACTTTAGACAATCGATCACACATTTATACAATTTGAAGTGTATAGATATCCATTAACAAAAACAATTCATTTATTTGTTGGAGTATATACTATATACATATCTAGGAACAACTTCAAAACATGTTTGATGATATTTCTGAAGTCTATTGTTATGACATTATAATACGAATCTTTCATAAACATGTTGTGACAAATAATCTTTCTTTAAAACATGATCCACCACCACGACGTTTAAAGAACCAAAAGCCAGCCAAGCAAAAAGGGCCACCATCCCAAAAATGGGACTCAAAACAACCATATCCTCTCAATATTTGAATCCTGGCTTTAACTATATATGATTAGAAACAAACTCATACATATTATTCTAGACAGACAAGACACACGTCAAGAACACCTAATTAAAGCTGGTCGAAAAGCTTCACACCCTACCTAGATGAGGCGTCTTGTCTTCCTTGCTCTTGATTTGACTCATATTTGTATTGTAACAAAAGATTCCGACTCTTTTTCTTTTATGTATGTTAGGACCCGATTTTTCTAATATCAATTAGACGCGTCAAGCTTGTGAAAAGAAATCAACACGAATACAACATTAAGTTGGACAGAAAGTATATACGAGCCCGAGAGACTTGAACATTTCTTTTATAGATTAGTGAAAAAGACGATGGAACAAAGAGACCTCGATCACCTCTCATCTACACTTGTAGAAAATGAGGGGAGAGAAATCTGATTCTCGATCAAAGGATTGGAAAACCGGCCTTAACAGCCCCATGAGGAGGTGTCCGGCCAATCCTTATACACGCATGAGGACGCGCCAAACTTACTTGCCATGCAAGGCACTCCATTGGCTTTATAAATACATGACTAATCCTAAGCTAATAGTATACACTAATCCGCCCAGATATTAATTAGTTGACTCTTCTACGAATCCTTAGCAGTGTAATCATGCATGCATTGAACTCTCTAATGTTCGTCTCAAGTTTAAATGTACTAGTTTCTTTGGTCCAAGGTCCATTGTCTAGCCTTGCTTGGTGGTTTTGTAAATGCATGTGAAGGTAACACCATACATAAGGCTTTAGAGCTCCAACTAAAGACCGATGATTTCTTGAAAATTGATAAGGAGAAAGCAATCTCAGGAATGAAACTTTTTTTGGCTGGGAACCGTCTTGACAAAAACCTGAAAACACGTTAAAGTGACAATAATCATCGCTAATCGATTTTTTAAACGTTCTGGCAAAAACCACATAGATAAGGCTTTGGAGCTCCAATTAGCTACCTCCTCCTATATATTTGGATGCTTTACTGATACGAGAATTATTATCTTTAACATTCTGACAAACGACTCATAAATCACTACTACAGTTTAATTACACTCTTACTAGGTGAAAAGTAACCTTAAAAGTTTATTAACATCCTTATATATTACAGTTCAATAAAAACTATGCACCCGATCATATCTGTTGGCCTTTGAAACGGGATCTATGGTCTTAACGTTAATCACAATATACCAAGTAAAGCAGAGATTAAATGAAACTGTAAAAGTGTTAGTATTAATCTGTCATCATCTTTTTCTTACATAAATGTTTACAATATATACTAAATCAAAAGGTACATGTTGAACTGTTGTGTTGGTTCAGGGATATGGCAGTTATGTCATAACTATTATATAACCGTTTTGTAACTGCTTCAGTTGACTTTAAGGTCTGACTTTATTTTGTTGACTTTTGTTGACCGGGTCGTTGTGGGTTGAGATGGGTCGATTGATGATTAACCCAATATTCTCCCCCTTAATCACAATCATCTTGTTGCAGATCTTTGACTCCAATTAGTTGTCTCATTGTGAGGAATCTGATCTTCGGTAGTGCTTTTGCTGGGATGCCACCTTCTGAAATTCTCCATTTATGAATTCGACTTGTAGATCTTCTCTTTCGACGCATTCTCTTATAAAGTGGTATTTTATATCGATGTGCTTACTTCTTCCGTGAAATACGGGATTCTTCATTAGTTCGATGGCGGACTTGTTGTCACCAAGATTGTAACCTTTTCTTCTCGCGTGGTGTAAGCTTGCTAAGTAATCTCTTTAACCATAATGCTTTGTTTGCTGCTGTGTTGCCGCAATGAATCGGATTCACATGATGATAGAGCTACCGTGGCTTGCTTTTGTGTACTCTAGTTGATTGGTGATTCACCGTAGTAGAAGATAATTCCAGTAGTGCCTTTGCCTTCTTGAGTGTTGACTCCGTAGTTACTGTCACTATAACCTTGTATCTGGTTTTCTCCATTGTGTTTGTAGGTGATTCCATAGTCTTTTGTTCCTTTAACATAGCGTAGTACTTGCCTTATAGCTTTCATGTGTTGTTCCTTCGGTTCTTGCATAAAATGACTAAGTAATCCAACGGAATAACTTAAGTCAGGTCTTGTCTGTAGCAGATGTCGTAAGCATCCAATTAAGCTTCTATATTCAGTTGAGTTGACCGTTGTTGCTTCAATGTTCTTTGTTATTCTTGTTCCTGGATCCATAGGTATTAAAGTTTCGGGTGTCAGTCTAGCATTCCAACTTCCTTTAGGATCTTGCTTGCGTAGGCGGATTACTTTATTGATATGTCACCTCCAATTTGTGTGACTTCAATTCCTAAGTAGTAGGATAGTTGACCTAGGTCACTCATCTCGAATTTCTCTTCCATTTGAGCTTTGAACTTGTCTATTTCTTTCTTTGGTGTGCCAGTGATGATTTAATCATCCACATAGACTCCTACTAGAAGTATTGAGTCTTTCGATTTCTTCGTGTAGACAGCTTGTTCCAAAGCGCATTTCTTGAAATCTAAAGACTTCAAGGTATTGTCTAACTTTATGTTCCATGCACGTGGTGCTTGTCTTAAACCGTTTAGAGCTTTTATCAGTCTGTAGACTTTTTCATTATCTTTTATAAATCCTTCGGGTTGTGTAACATACACTTCTTCTTTTAAGTCTCCATGCATAAATGCAAATTTGACGTCTAGGTGATGTACTTCCCATTTGTTATTAGCAGTTATGGCTAATAGTAATCGGATTGTTTCCATTCTTGCTACAGGTGCAAAGACTTCTTCAAAGTCTATGTCATGCTCTTGTATGTAGCCTTTTGCTACTAGTCTTGCTTTATGCTTGACTATATTTTCATTAGCATTTTTCTTGGTCTTGAATATACACTTTAATCCAATGGCTTTATGTCCTTTTGGTAGAGTGGTTAGTTCCCATGTATTGTTCCTATTAATGGAATATAATTCGAGCTTCATTGCTTCAATCCATTTTAGATCGTTCAATGCTTCCTTGTAATTCTTAGGTTCATCTTTACGATAATAAATGCTCGTGTAAAACATCCTCGGTGTTATCATATATATCATTCACCGTTCTAAAACCTTTTAGAGGTGTATGATCAAAGTTTGGATGTAAATTCCGGGTTGTAGTTGAGTTACTTTGATTGGTTGAATGTCTTGAGGTAGTTGGTGTAAATTGAGTATTTATTCGAGATGAAATTGTAGATGATGCCGTGTTTGTGATGTGAGTGAGTCTATTGTTGATGTTGCATATTCATCATCATCATTTGTAGGGATACCTTCGTCTTCTTCATTTGGTTGGATATCTTGTTCCAGATGTTCATTCGTTGCTTCAAGATTTTCAATTTTGAAGTCAAACCATTCTAGTTCATCGTTGGTGTGTTCACTCAGGTAATCATTCCAGTCCCATGCTTCATCCTCTTTAAACTTCACATCTCTACTAACACATATCCTTTGTGTTGTTGGATCAAACAGTCTGTAAGCTTTTGATCCTTGTTCGCTTCCTAAGTATACCATTTTGTTGCTTCTATCATCTAACTTTGTCAGATGTTGTGATGGTACTTTGATATGCTATGTGCAAACAAAAAACTCTTAAAGTTTCAAAATTTCTTTTCTTTTTTAATTGCTTCATATGGAGTGATGTCTTCTAAGGCTCTTGTAGGAATGTTGTTTAGAATGTATATAGCGTGTTCAGTCAAAATGCCTTCACCCAAAATTTTGAGGCATGTTTATTGCTTTCATCATGCATCTTGTTGTAGACATAATTGTCCTATTCCTTCATTCAACTACTCCATTTTGTTGTGGTGAGTAAGGTGCGGTTAGTTGTCATGCTATGCGCTTTCTTTCAAGATTGAGTGTATCGTAGATATTAATTCTCCTCCACGATCAGTTCTTAACATTTTCAATGTTGTCCTTAGCTTCTTCTCTATTGTTTCTTTGTATTTTCCTGAAAGTATCGAATGCTTGATCTTTCGTGTTTAGGAAATAAGCCCACATATATCTTGAGTAATCATCTACTAACAAGAATATGTATTTCTTTCCGTGATGGTGGGTGGTGTGATTGGTCCACATAAATCTCCATAAACTAAATCTAAAGGTGATGTTGATCAAGTTTTTGCTTTTTGGGAAATGGCATAACAGTTTACTCAACTAAACAAACATCACAATTTTGCTTGTATGTTTAATGGCAGGTATTCCTTGAACTAACTCTCTTTGAGTCATAGATTTTAGAGATTCAAAGTTGAGGTGTCCTAATCTTTGGCCATAACCATGTGTTGTCATTCAAGTTTGCTAATAAGCAAACAGGTGTGCATATCTTCAAACTTGCTTTGTATAGACGGTTTCTTTGTCTTGTGACTTTCATGAAGATTTTGTTGTCAATGTCATAAAGTCGTAATTCATCATCGTCCATTACTACTTTACAACCGATTTCGGTAAATTGTCCAAGGCTCAATAATGGTTTTTAAGGGAATGTAATAGACTTGCGATATGATTCTTTGTTTCTCGTCATCACATTCTAATAGAATTGAACCTTTTCCTTTAATCTCTATGTGATATCCATCTCCGAATCTTACTTTTCCACTAACATTCTCATCTAGCTCTTTGAAGTGTTCTCTTATCCCAAAAACTTACTCATTCAAACCCAAAAAACTTATGAAAACCACTAAAAATTCAAGAACATGTAAAGTAGATGATCAAACCATGGCTCTTGATACAATTTGTAACATATTGGTTTTCACAAACACACAATCATAACATATAGGTTTGAATGAGGTTTGAGTTTAGAGAGAGAAAGTGGAGAGAAATGTGAGCTTTTAGAAAGAGAAAGAAAAATATATTATGAAGCTCCAACCCTTTTCCTTGCTAGGCAAAATGTATTATAGTGTCTAACATGAAACGCCACCTACGGGCTGTGGATCAGGACTATAGTGGGTAAATACCCGTCCGTCCTCCACGGTGTTACTTAACTAATTACTAACTATTACTAAATGACTACGACAATGAAGTTTTCAACGCAATACATATACTTGAGGTGACCGAGTCTTTAACCTTGGATTTTCTAAATCCCAACAATCCAATCGGTGATACGACCGATGCTAACTATAAGTTGCAAAAAGAAAAGATACGCTCAACTATTTTGCTATGTTTATCAGATGAAGTTCTTTATAAGGTTGGTGACGAGGAAACGGCAAAAGGAGTTTGGGAAAAGTTAGAAACTATTTATATGACAAAATCGTTGGCAAATAAGTTGCTGTTATAACAACATTTGTTTTCTCTTCGAGTGAAAAAGGGCTCATCTTTTAAAGATCATCTTGATGCTTTGAACTCATTCTTGATGGATTTGAGGAATTTTGAAGTGAAGATAGAAGATGAAGATGCAGCTCTTGTTCTTTTTGTGTCTGCCTCCTTCGTTTGAAAGTTTTGTTAGCTCATTTGTTGTTGGTAAAGACACTATCACTTTGGAAAATGCTAGATCTAGTTTCCATTCAAGAGGGCTTTGTCAACAAATGTTAGGAAGTGGTTATGAGTCCGGTCCATGGGTTTATCAACCACAAGTCGCTGAGGGTCGGTATCGATTTGAAAAAAAAAGGTAAAGATAAAGGTGGAGCATCGGCCCGCTTTCAAGGTCAATCCTCGAGATATTTGTAACTATTGCTAAGAGACGGGTCATTGGAAGATTGATTGTCCTAAACTAAAGGAAAAAGTTTGGTTGCCGCTACCGCTAAAGAGACGATTCTATTCGGTTAGGAATGTGACTTACTTTCAATGGTTAACCGCTTTAAAATTTTCTCATTAACGTTTGGTTATTTGTTTTGAAGTCATCGGCGTTTGTTTTGGATTGATTTCTTTTTGCCTTCTTTTTGGAATCGATCATTGGTTTGAATTAGGCTAGTCTCTCTAGTATTTGAAATTTTGAATTTTATTTGGAACATTTGGCATTCCTTAAAAGTTTCAATCACGATGGAGATTGTTATTACGGTGATTAGAACTCTTAAGGGCCGTTTGGTATTTTTCGTATCTTAATATTAGGAAACTATATCATAGGTTAGTTTGTTTTTTGCTTATAAATAGGGAATTATAAGATGGGAACTTTGTGTCTTCAAATTTCTAATGAAAAGCTTCCGCAAATTTGTTAATTATTGTTTCTTTTCTTTTATCATCTTTGATTGTCGATTGCTGATTCCTAAAAAAATATATTCCATGCGACAAGTTTTAGCTCACGTTGAAAAAAAAAACTGTTACAAGAAACTTTAAAAAACAACTTGCTTGTTAAGTTCAATTGAATTAAACTTTGTTAGAATCTCCTTTTAAATGATTTTATTTTTTTATTAATGGCCTACCTTTCCTTTGTTGATTGAATACCAATAACTTTTTGTTCCCAATTCAAGGAAGTGTCCATAGATGTAATCCACCCATGAATGTTTTTTTTTTTTTTTTTTTTTTTTGCTTAATTTCCCAAATTCCATTTACTTTTTTGACCTTCCTTAAATGTGAACACCACGAATTAATAAAGTTACTTGTGCACATATAAGTTTCGAGATTCTAAACTGTGGATTTATAACTTTAATACGAATGAAAGGAACATATCAGTTTAGATGTGTTTGCACGTAACACTAACTTTAATTGTCAAATCATTTACTTTTTTATTTTAATGTCGCATTAGCTTTTTCTTTTTATTTATCTCCCTTAGCTCCCTTTCACTTTTCATCTTCAATGGTCATCACTACCTCATCTTTTATTAAAATACCTATTTTTATACAAACATGCGCCACTTTTACACAATGCCGAGTAGTTAGGCTCTCACCGTCCGTCCATGTTTTTACCCTATGTCATGCGTGACAAGGGGCTTGCCCAGTAAGGTGGTGCGAGAGGGTTGGGGCTCACGCTCCTCTATCGGGAGCAACCTAACAAGCAGTTAATATATTTCATCTTTAAAGTTAGATTATCTCTCTTAGTATTGAAGTCAAACCCCTCTAAAACTTGATTACCATGAATTGGTACACTTTGTATACTTGCAAGTTGCAAGTGTCGTCCCAACATAAAGTTTGATATCAATCTTTAATAAATAGATGTACGTGGGCGGAGGCAGAAATTATAGGGTATATGCATTTTCATTTTGTTTTGAAAAAGGATAGGTAAATTCAAAAAAAAAACAAAAAAAACAAAAAAAAACAAAAAAACCACCAAAATTTTGTACTACGGATGCTTTTCGGAAAATTTGCACATGCATATCCTCTGGCTTATATATGTATGCCTCTCTGTACATGTAAAGTTCAATTATGTTAATATATTAAACACCTTCATTGCATATATATTGGCATCCTCTAAAGTGATAACGAAGTTTTTCTAGAAGGATGAAAACCCAGTTTTTAGGGTTGTTTAAGACGTTAATATATGATTATATATGTTGCAAGGTATGTGCATGTAATACATGTACATTGAGTTGGCCTTATAGCTGTAAATCAAACGAGTTTACATATATACTAAGTACGTGCTTCGTAAGTCTTTTAGACGTTAATAAGTCATAATTACACTTTTTTCTGAACGGCTGTTTTTTATTCAAGGATTCTAGCAAGAAGCTAAAACAAAAATCAAAAGTTACATGAAATATGTTGCAAGCTAGTAATACGTACGTTTTGGTCCAATATCCTTGAAGCAAATAGGACATAATTTACATTTCCTATGTGTGATTCAAGAAAATCATGAGAGTCTTGACTTCACCCTTAGTATGTCTTTACGAAAAGGTTTAGGGTTGAAACAAACTTTAGTCAATTAGTCCTACACCATATGATCCAACATGCTGTTTGAACAAAGTGTTGAACATAGAATAAGCGCTTTAGGAATTGTATTTTCAACCCATGGAAGTATCCCACAATTAGTTAATCACATCATTCATACATTTTTTAGTGCATGCACATGCATTCAAGTGCATTTCATATCTAAATAAACACAAACTTGTATCTACAACAAGCATGCACATACATATATAGTATATACCATCATACTTACACTTGCACATACATATATACCATCATACTTATCACATATAAATGACTCTTTGTAACACAACTTGATTAGTCTGTAAAATTATGTCGTGTGATTAGCATGATACAGACTTTAAAAAACCATCACTTTAACAACTGCGCACCACCAAATTAAAGCTATTATATTAAAAGAAAACAAAACGAACCAACCAACAATCCCCACCATGGACATATATGCAATGTTTTTATTAACTTAATCAATTCAACCTTTGATTTACTTTTCTTAAAAAGAATTAAGCAGCATGTTCAATGTCTCTCATATATATATATGCTATATGTGTATATGATAGTTCTATATTACGGGGATATATAATAAGAGAAAGATATTAAAGACTTTCTTAGGGTTAGGTATTGATGATGAACAAATGGTTAACATGAGGGTCAAGTATCCACTAGGCCACTATAACAAAATGATTAATATATAAGTACTGCATGCACCAGTTCGTGTGCCTCCTTAAGTCTAGAAAAATTGTCGGAAAAAAAGAAACCTTAGCTACTCCTTCTATACCAAGAAAGATGAAAAACACACGTACGCGAGTAATAACCGCAAGAGATGCTATAATCGACCATAAACTTAAAAGCATGTCTCGATTATGATACTACCTTAACCTTATAACATCATATCGACATGAAACAACTATTTCTTTCAATTCATTAAAGATCCACCATATTTTGTCAAATTGTCGTCCTCCACAAAAACATTTTAATTAATTAAAGAAACAAAACCAACCAACCAACATTGATCCCCACCACCACCTAAACAAACACAATAATGAGTTCATAATAAAAGTGTGGTGAGATATTAATTAATAATATCAAATTAGAAAATGATTAAACTTACGAAAAACATCAATTTATAAAAGGTGGTTGTCCTTGATATATACTTTACTTTGTATATATAATTAGGCTGAATTGAAGACTGAAAATAATATACTAAAAAGAGAAAAAGGATCCAAGATTTCTAGGGTTAGGTATCAATGATGAACAGAAAGAGCACATCTGGTGGAGGGCATAGTTCTTTAGGTTACTTGTTTGGTTCTGATAAATTAGAGGAACAACAAAAAGATCAATCTAAAAAATCGTCACCGCCGGTTTCTATGCCACCCTATGGCACCGACAACTTCGAAGACAAGCCACTGAAGAAAGCCTCAACTCCTACTACCAAGAAAGATGACTCCACATCTCTAAAGAACTATGTCTATCATGGAGATGGTGATAAGTCCACAGGTTTTCTAGTGACTGTAAGTTTCTATTTTATATGTACAAATTAAAGTGAGGAACAAAAGATAGTTTTTTTGGTGAATAAAGTAATTGCTTAAATGGATCTAGAAACGATCTAAAATGAAGTTACAAAGTCTTTGAGAAAGCTATAGATAATAAGACACCTTCCTTTGAATTGAAACAACCATTTCATAACTAATTAACCATGAGAAACACATAGCCACATATTTATCCAGAATTTTATTTTGCTTTGATGATGCTATAGATATATCGATGTGGTGTTTGCTAAAGTTACTGCAATCTTGATATATGCTTTGGTAATTTCTGAGTTGGCTTCGTGACTATTTTTTCATTATCTTAGGGTCGGCCATCAACAAAGGTTACATCGGTTCCTGGTGGTGATTCATCTCTTGGTTACTTGTTTGGAGATAAGTGATCAGTGTTTATAATCTAATACTTGACCTTATAGGTTGATCAATAAATAAAAAGGTAATCTAAAGATTGAATTAGTATCCACTCTCGGTGCTTAAAATCAAAACCTCAAGCATATTATCAAGTGTATTAAGGTGTTTTCCGGCAGGAATTTCTACCCGAATGGCTCATATTTCTTGTAGTGGTACCTATGAGAGGGTGAGTTCTATTTTTCGTTTCACTTAGCAGTTCATTTGTATATATGTATTTGAATATTGTGTGTATAACAATAACTATGTATTTGGGTTGGAAATAGTTTGTGGTATTTACATGAACTCTTATGAACATTTTATCGTCTTACCAATCTGTATGCATTAGTTGTTTGTGGTTCTTAGCTTTTTGGATCCGGGCTCATTGTAATATTTTCCAAACAGCCATAAAGTTTTATTTCTTGAGAAAACTTTATACTACGTACCTCCGTCTCAATTTTATTGTCTGTCTTTCTTTTTTAGTACTCCCTCCGTCTCATATTTATAGTCCACATTTCCTTTTTAGGTTGTCCCAAATTAATTGTCCACTTTCCTTTTTAAGTAAAAACATAGTGGGAAAATATTCTATTTAAGTGGTTGAAATTTAATATGGCCCCACTTTTATTGAGCTTTGTGTTTTCTCTCTCATGACAATAATTTCGGGACAGAGGGAGTATGTCCTAATATTATTGTCTACTACTAAAAATAGTAGTTGGAATTGTTTATGTTTATTATATTGCCCTTAATCAAAATTGATATTTACAAATATAAAAGTACACATTAATTAATTTTCAAAGGGTAAAATTGCCTTTTTTACTTTCATAGAAGCCTAAGCAGTAATTAATGCATTTTTTTAAACTGTGAACAATAAAATTTTGGGGCGGAGGGGGTACATAACTACATTACAAATATATAGTATGGTATTCATGTGTTACGGCAGTCGGTACCCTATAAATATAATTTTTTGTGACTAATAGATTTAGAGCAAGTTCTATATTTATAATTGAAATGATAGAATTGTCAAGCATAGGATATTGATATTAGAAGTTTTATAGACGTGATACCGTGACTATAACTTTACGAACGAGGAATTTTAAATTGGAATAATTTTAGGTAATAACAAGTTATTTCATAAAAAAACCAGTAAGGTAATTGTGCGATCTTTGCAACAATATATATGTGATAATTAATAAAAGGGATAGGTTGTTTTTATATCTTTTTGATTAATTTTTTTTTATAATTTTTCTTTTTGTTATAAAACTATAAAACTGAAAGTATGTAACAGAAAATATAAAGTTTAACACGTTAAAAGAATTAAATTAACAAAAAATACGGAACAAGAACTGATAAAAAAAATTGTATTCTACTTACAGGGAAGTCAAAAAGAATATTTTGTATTTTTGATAAGTAAAAGATAACAATAGCATTTCCCTTAATAAAATATGAAGATATGAAGTTAAAGTGGTTGACATTGGGATATAGATATCCATCCATGTGGCTGGCCCATAAACAGATTAAGAGCTAATAGCCTTAACTTTGCTCCTGGGCCACAAAATATTGCATACATTTTTTTATGAAGTTTAAATTAGGGTTTATATTTTTACTTTAGTAGTTGAAAATAAAGTTCAATTGCATTTCATTGCATACACATTCAAGTGATCATTCTCTCTATTTCTTTCGGCTCCTCAATTTCTTCACTATGAATTTTTTTTGATGTTACAGTGTTGTTTAATTTAAAAAAATTTCTCTTGTTTAATTGTTGCTTAATATATGAAGATTCTGATCACTTTTATATACCGGGGTTTCGAACAATTAAATTGAAATATGTTGTGCTAAAAACAGTATGTCTTCATTCAAGTTCATTGATAACTGAAAAGGAATACTATATAACAGGATGATATGTGTGTTAGCATTGTGTGAACATACATGCACTTTAATCACAAGAGTTTCGAGTAATATAGATGGTATGTCAACATTCACTTTAGTGCTATACATCGCAGAAACCATTACGTTCATGCGTGATGGTAAGTAAATTACGTAAGTTTGTTTATACAAAATTTTTTTACAAGACAGAAACTCACAAGACATTATAATGTTTTTTAGTGTTGATGTTGCTGCTTGGTTGGTTGTACAATGAGTTTTACTAATTGTGTTTTTATAGGGGGTATTTTAAAATTTACATTAATTGGGGGTGTTAATCATTCGATATATATATATATATATATATACGTATTGTACGTATTGTGTTACGTTGTTGCATGAGTTGATTGTGCAAATTGCATAGATAATTGTAATTACTTAAAGATCTACTGTATATTAGTAAAGCTTAAAAATGTATAGATTCAGTATAGATTCTACTGTATAATTTTAACATCAAAGGTACTTTAACAATTATACTGTGCTGAACTTTTAACATTTCAATAATGGCCTAGCTTCTTGCATTATATGTAGTATACATATACATAATGCGTTCTATATATATACGGAGTATATGAAAAGTTTAGTTTCACTTTCTAAGTAAGAGTTCTTTTGAACGGCATGTATATATTGAGACTAACCAAATGCTAGAGGATTACAAAGAAGAGTTATGGATTCCTATCTTCATCCTATGAACATTCATTCCAGTGGATTCTTTCTAGCTTTAATATGTTGAATAAAGTGCAGTCATCACAAAAATGTTTTATTAATCTTTTCAGTGATATATGCTGTATAATAATGGATTTGATGTTAATATAATATATTCGTATGATGAAGAACACATGTGTTTAGAATCACAGATCCCACAAAAGCTAAGATGATACATTGTTTGGATTACACCATGCTATGAATTGGTTGTTGAATAGTAGTTCAGAATATTAGAGTTACCTTTTTAATTTTAAAATGTATGAATGAAGATGGATATTTAAGGGGATGGTATTTATTCCGTAATTCATTAGCCCGGAGAACTTGCAACAAATTACAAGTACACATTCTAAAGTATAGGTATATTTGGTACAGAGCGGTGTGGAGCTTTTTGGAGCGGTGAGCAATGAGCATTTTGGTTTTTAGTAGTCGGTTGCAAATGAGCGGTGAGCTTTGCTATTTTTTAAAAATGCTCTTTGTTTTAATGCTTATTTAAGAAGCGATGAGCTGTGGCTAATGCTCACAGCTCACTGCTACTGATCGCTGTTACTTTTAACAATGAAAATCTTGTGGGATATTTTGTATTATTAATCAATCATTATTTATAGAGTACATAAGAGACCTGTCAACTAAACCTGAACGAAAACAAATCCCAAATATCGAACTTCGGCTTATTAATCACCATTTGATACTCTCCATAGTCCGTGAAGCGAAATCGGGAAAGTTCGGACTGTAATTGAAAACCTGAATAGTAAAATGAAAGAGTTTTGTTGTTGAAGACGTCGACAGCGAGCGGAGGTCGAGTAGTCTTCATAATTCAGAGACATAAACGGATTTTAGTAGCTCTCTTTTTCTCCTAAATTTAGCACATGCGGTTGTTGTAGCTGCGTTTGGAGAGCCTAGAAGCGGTGTTCCTGGATGGGTTTTGTGCAGAATTGAAAAACGACGAGAATGGTGTTGAATATATATGTTCAAGGGGTTTAAAAGGTATGGCCAAAACAATATGATATGCATGTAGGGTTTTAGCCGAAAATTGCATAGAAAATATCTTCTAAGAAAATATATGAGCGGCTCATGACCAACGGCTAAGTTTAGAGAAGTGAGATAAAGAGATTTGACGTGATGAAATAAAGATAACGGCTTATGTTAACCCACCCGCTTGATAACATGTTGAATAATAAAGTGTGTAGGATACTTTGTATTATCAATCATTATTTGTGAAGTACACAAGATACCTTAGTTAATCCTAATTAAACCAATTAAATCACACATACCAAAGCTTGAGTTTACTACCCACTGTTTAATATGTAGAACATGTTTGGTAGTTAATAGAGAAATTTGTTTCACACTTTAAGATGTGAAGTTTTTGACTAATCTACACAATATAAATTGTTGATAAATTCATTGCATTTGCAGGCTTTATACTTGGTATTTTTTCCCCTTCACGCTTTCAACTCTGAAAGTATAATTGGGTTCTTCATTTTATTTCAAATACATGCACAAGCCTTAAAAGCAAGGTTTTCTATCGAGATTCTACCTAAAAGCGTTTTCGTTTTTGCAAGTTTGGTAATCGTTAGATCGTATCGACATTTTAAGATCCTATTTTCATCTTTTTAATAGGCATTGTGTAAAAACAATCAAGAGCACACAACAATCAATACGTACACCCAACCAACCACCCCGTGGTGTAATTTTATTATAATGATGTCAAGAAAATAAGTCCCCAAATGGGTGCTTACCAAACGAATACACAAGAAAGGATTGATTTCTTCTAGGAAGACACCAATCAACCTCACTACAATAACACTCAACACACAAACTACAAGATCAAATGAAGAGTTTGATCTTGATACATAATACCAAACCGATATCAAGAATGATATCAATATACCGAACATAATAACAAATGCTTAGAGAGAGAAACAATTTAGACTGATTGAGAGAGGATTCAAGATTAATTAAACCCTAATCAGAATAAGAAGAATATATAGCCTCAAATGTTGCACTCCAGCCCCTCTACTTTAACTCTTGACAGAACCAACTTAAACTAGAAACAACCGAAGATGAGAATGATAAAATGTCAACTTCAGTCCTTCTATATAAAATAAGCTTGAACAACTATCTTCAACACCCTCCTCAAGTGATTTCCGAATTCTCTTTAACTTGATCATCATTTATATCGAACGTAATTATTAATACCCGCAAACATATCAACAAGACCAAGATTTTTGCAAAGCACTTTATGTTGAGCTTGACCAAGACATTTTGTAAAAATGTCGCTAGCTCATCAATATGAACCTTTTTAGTGACTATAACACCAGCAGCCACCTTTTCTCTAACAAAATGCACATCAATTTCAAAATGCTTTGTTTTCTCATGGAAAAGGTTAGCAAAGAATTTGAATTGCAAAGCACTACTATCACAATACACATTAACAGGAAACAATTCACTTAGACCCAAACCATGCAAAAGATTACTCGGCCATATGACTTCACAAGCCACAGATGCAAGACTTCTATATTCTCCAGCAGAACTTTTAGACAATGTTGCCTGCTTTTTACTTCTCCAAGAAATTAAAGAATCACCCAAGAAAACACAAAATCCAGTTTTCTTGTTTTAGGACATTTAGCCAGATCTCATCGAGTAAGCACTCGGCTTAAGACTAGACTCTTTATTAAACTGTAAACCGGAGCCCGGTGATCCTTTTAAGTATTTTAAAACCCTTAAAGCAGCTTTAAGATGTGATTGCAAAGGATAATGCATATGTTGACTCAAACAATGTACAGCATAGCTAATATCAGGCCTAGTGTTAGTTAGATAAATCGCTTTTCCAACTAATTTCTGATAAGCATTAACATTCTTAAGACCCTTGTCTTTACTTGTTTCTATATGATTCAACACAGATTCTCGGTAGAGGAGTATCAACTGGTTTAGCAGCTAACAAGCCATATTCATATAATAATTCTAAACAATACTTCCTTTGAGACATACAAATACCTTTATCATTTCTTAATACTTCAATTCCAAGAAAGTATTTAAGTTCACCAAGATCTTTAATTAAAAACTTTGAGTTTAAAAACCTTTTAAAACTATTGATCTCAACCTCATTATTTCCAGTTATCACAATATCATCTACATAAACAAGAAGAGCAACAAAAATAGACTTTTTTTGTTTAATGTATAATGAATAATCAAACTTGCTTTGAACAAAACCATGTTCAACCAAGGCAGCTGTAAGCTTAGCATTCCATTGCCTTGGTGCCTGTTTAAGACCATACAAAGATTTATTAAGTTTGCATACTCTAGTTTTATCATTATCTGTTATAACCTTCGAGAGTCATATAAACATCTTCAACCAGATCACCATACAAGAAAGCATTATTAACATCCAATTGATACAAAGGCCAAGACATTTTGACAGCAATACTAATAAGACTTCTAACAAGAACCATTTTAACCACATGACTAAAGGTTTCATCATAATCAAAACCTTCTCTTTGATTATAACCTTTAGCAACAAGTCTAGCTTTATACCTATCCACTTCTCCTGTAGACTTATATTTAATTTTCCAAATCCACTTTGAACCAATAGGTTTTCTACCTAAAGGCAAATTACACTCAGTCCATGTATTATTCCTATTTAAAGCTTCAACTTCATTATTCATAGCATCAACCCAATTAGGATCTTTAATAGCATCACTAAAACAAGTAGGCTCAATAGATTTATTCAAAGAAGAGGCAAAACATCTATTATGCATATTCAATCTTTTGTAATCCACATATTTTTCAATACCATATCTCAACTTAGAACTTAGCACATAATCATTAAACCTGATAGGTTGCTTAGACTCTCTACTAGACCTTCTTAACATAGGAGATTGAGTATCAGACTGCACATCAACATTTTCATAACTAGATTGAGATAACTCATTTAGATTTTGACTAATATTGCCCTCAGACCAGTTTTGGTCACCATAGTTGGTTGCAGATTGCCACCCTTCATGTTGCATTTGTGCAACACATCGTGTTAATACCTTGTGTATTATCTCTACCGCATGGAAAGGTGTCTCACTGCCATACTCAACTGGTGTATCTCTCCCATCATCATAGGGACTTTGAGACTCAAGATTATCAAAAAATTCAAATGATCTGCTTCCTTTACACATTGTATATCTGCATAATCATAGGTTTTCATTTTCAGAGGAAAAACATTTTCATAAAACCTTACATCTCTATGAAAAAACACATTTCTAGAATCTAGGCTTAAAAGTTTATAAGCCTTTTAACAAAGAAAAACCAATTAGAATACATTTTTCAGATCTAAAACTCATTTTATCATGATTATTTAAAATAGTTGCAAAACAAAGACAACCAAAAGACCTCAAGTGGGAAAGATTAGGTTTTCTTTTGTGAATCATCTCAAAAGGACATTTACCTTTTAAAACAGAAGATGGCATCCTGTTAATCAAATAGACAGCAGTAAAAACACAATCGCACTGAATTTCAAAGGAATTCCCCTCGAAACATAAGACTCCTTGCCACATTAAGCAAGTGTCTATGTTTCCTTTCAACAATCCCATTTTGCTGAGGTGTATGAGCACAAGAAGTTTGATGTATTATACCAAGTTCAGAAAAAACATGATGCATTTTTTTATTCACAAATTCAGTTCCATTATCAGACCTTACAGTTTTAATTTTTGAATTAAACTGATTGGAAAACATGTTTATAAAAGTCACAAAAACATCAAAAACTTCATCTTTAGTTTTAACTAAATATACCCATACGACCCTAGAGAAATCATCAACAACAGTAAGAAATATCTATAACCTTCTCTCTAGTGACTCAGATGGACCCCATAAGTCAAGATGAACAAGTTCACCTAAAATCTCTCGACTTATGGTGGTCGACAAGGAAAAGGTTCCCTTGTTTGTTTAGCCCTATGACAGATTTCACAAACAGCACGTAAGTATTCTTGGAAAAACCAAGATCAGTTTGAAGAACATTCAAAACTGGATCAGCAGGGTGACCCAGTCTATTATGCCATACAAACTTAGACACATTATGAGACATAATCAGACTACAATTACTCACAGAATCAACAGGATGTATATCAAACAGATACTGCACATCGACCTGCTACTCCCCAAGACATTCTCCATTTTCAAATCCTGAATATAACATTTATCCTCATCAAAACCAACAAACATTTTGCTATCTCTGATCAGTTTATTAACAGATAAAAGACTAACACAATAACCAGGCACAACAAGAACATCATATAAAACCACATTATTAGTGAGCTTAAGATTCCCAACATGACTAATAGTAGCAAGAGTGCCATTAGGATGACCAACAGTAATATGTAAACTAGATATATCAGCAATGTTAAACATTCCTTTAGTAGAAACAAAGAAGATGCTTGATTAGCACCGAATCAATTATCCATCCCAATGTCAAACTCTTAAATAAGGCTAGAATTAGCAAAATAATACTTAGAGAAGTTCATATTAAACCAAACATTATGATTATAGAATGAAGCCCTACCTGCCATGTTGGCATGTATGCTTCCAGTAGAAGAATCATTAATCGAGACAAAAGCTTCTTCATCCGTTCGTAAGTAAAACCGTAAGAAGTGCTAGTAAAAGAAGATTTGTCAATTGGTTTAGCCTCAACATTAGCATTAAATGTTTGTTTAAAACCATTTTGCTTAAATGAACCATTTGGTTTAGAAAAACCAGGAGGAAAACCAATTATTTCATAACACCTTTCAATAGTATGTCCAATTTTACCACAGTTTTTGCAATTTAGATTAGGATTAGGACCTCTATTAATAGTGTTATTATTATTAGGAGTACTCCTAGTGTTATTATTAGTATTATTATTAAATCCTCTTCTATTGTTATTAAAAGACTTAACAGCAAAAGAAGAAGCATTCAGTTTAGATTCAGTAACACTAGAAGACTCAGGAACACCCCTATGAGACTCCTCTCTAGAAACAGTTATATAAGCATCTTTAACCTCTGGGAGAGGATCCCTAGTTAACAAAGAAGTTCTAACAGGTTGATAACAATCATCCAAACCCATAAGAAATCTGCATTAATCTCAAAAGTTGATTATGCAACACCAACTCTTTACTAGCAAAGACAAGAACACTTAACATCACAAACACATATAGGCACTTTAGTTAAAGCATCAAATTCTCTCCACAAGGAGTTAAGCCTATGATAGTAATCGCAATGAAGTACCACCTTGTTTAACACAATTAATTTTCTGTAAAAGACTATAAACCACAGAACCATCTACTTTATCATATGTTTCTTGTAATTCTTTCCGACACACATGCGCATTATCGGAATAAACAAGACCCATATAAACATCTTGAGATACAGAATTCATTAACCATGTTAAAACAATAGAATTGCATCTATCCCATTGAGAAGCAAGCACATTACTAGTAGAATAAGTTTCTTTAACACAAGAACCATCAACAAAACTGAACTTATTCCTAGCTTGTAAAGCTAATTTCATAGCACCGGACCATATTCTATAATTTTCAGTTCCAACAAGTTTAAATGGAATAAGAGCAGTACCAATATTGTCATTAGTTTGAATATGAAGAGGATTACCAGCATCCAAATTACTAATTAAGATTTCATTATTACCACTAGGTTCACCAATAGCCATAATAAGACAGAGATAACAAATAAACCAACAGAATCAGAAAAATTAACAACCAAGAACAACTAATAAACCAAGACAACCACAACAGTTGCAATCACAACTTCTCAAACCCAAAACCTATCCTCCTTCGACCTAGACACAATAAACTAAACTCACACCCAAGAGTAACTAAATACCAGCCAAGAGAGTGGCGGAAGCGCAGGTTTCCGTACCACTCACGGTGGCAGGTCAAGGTGTTAACCACTCTGTTTACACCTTCTTGACTAAGTAAATGTTATCTTAAAAGAAGAGAAGTATACTTACAGTGAAATACCAGCTGAATGAAGTACAAACTCACTAGATTCACTTAGTCTAGTGAGATTGTAACCAAGAACGGGCCCAAAAAATATCAAGAAACCACCAGGGATAAAAACCCCAAATAACCAAATTAGGGTTTCAAGAAACCCTAACCAAATTACCCACAAAATCACCAGATCTAATCCCAAACAGATCAAATCAACCACGGCCGTTAAGGAAACAGCCTCAATTAACCAAATAAACCTCCAATTGCAAAAATACCCAAATCAACCTTTAAAACCCTAGAATATTATAGATTATTATATATAAACACAAAATTATATAAAGGTTTAATAGAATTGTTATTCTAAATTATGAAATGTTTAAAAGATTTAACTTTTTATTATTTAAAATGTATAAAACTTAGTCCATACGTTTGTTGTTTTTTAGCTTGTGGTTCGAACAAAGTAAAATAGAACCGGATCGAGATCTTACAATTTTATGGTCAATATCGAAAACCTATTAATATCATACACTTGCATAAATTATATGAAACATGCAATCGGTTTTAATTAGTTTACATCATAAAATCCTAAGATAACGGTCGGCATCGTAACAACTATGCATGCCTGGCAGAATATGATGAGTGGAATAGCGAGGAGTGAAAGATGAACCTGCTTGGTCCACTCAATACGAGCAATACTCTGCCAAAGGAGGTAATGGTTGGTCTTTCATCAAGGTATGTGTTCCCAAGTAGTTGAAGCTATTTTTTAGATATGGAAATGTAGACTACTTGGTATAGCTCTTGAAGGGAAGGGATAAGGGTACCTAGTGAAGCCATTCTCCTCCTTCACTTTGATCACTGTGAATGGTGGTTGAGTAATCTTGGTGAGGACGTAAAATGGAAATGTAGCTAGATGGTTAAGGTGCAAATTAAAGGTAAATTCCAGATGCTAAAGCTTGTTAGTTGAAGTCTGTTGAAGTTCTTTGGTTGCGTTTTATCAGATTTCAGTAGTGCCTGATATATGATGAAGCTTTGTCACATATAGGTTGGTTATAGTTTTGTTGTAGATGTATCTGGTTTTGGGAATGTCTAAAGCTCAGTGTTATGTTTGTAACTTTTCAAATTGGCGATTAATATAAAATTTACCTTTAGCTAAAAGTAACTTTAGACAATCACAATTTTATACACTTTGAATTAAGTGTATAGATATCCATTAACAAAACAATATAATTGATTTATTTGTTGGAGTTTATACTATCTAGGAACAACTTCAAAACGTGTTTGATAATATATTTCTGAAGTCTATTTTTATGACATTATAATACGAATCTTTCATAAACATGTTGTGACAAATAATCTTTCTTTAAAATATGATCCACCACCACGACGTTTAAAGAACCAAAAGCCAGCCAACCAAAAAGGGCCACCATCCCAAAAATGGGACTCAAAACAACCATATCCTCTCAATATTTGAATCCTGGCTTTAACTATATATGATTAGAAACAAACTCATACATATTATTCTAGACAGACAAGACACACGTCAAGAACACCTAATTAAAGCTGGTCGAAAAGCTTCACACCCTACATAGATGAGGCGTCTTGCCTTCCTTGCTCTTGATTTGACTCATACTTGTATTGTAACAAAAGATTCCGACTCTTTTCCTTTCATGTATGGTAGGACCCCATTTTTCCAAAATTCATTAGACGCGTCAAGCTTGAGAGAAGAAATCAACACGCATACAACATTAAGCTCGACAGAAAGTATATACGAGCCTGGGAGAGTTGTACATTTCTTTTATAGATTAGTGAAAAAGACGATGAAACGAAGAGACGTCTCTTCTCATCTACACTCGTAGAAAATTAGGGGAGAGAAATCTGATTCTCGATCAAAAGATTAGAAACCCGTCCTTAACAGCTCCACGAGGAGGTGTTCGGCTAATCCTTATACACGCATGAGGAGGGACCAAACTTACTTGCTATGCAAGGCACTCCATTGGCTTTATATATACATGACTAGTTCAAGATATTAGTTAACTTTTGTATGAATCCTTAGCAGTAATCATGCATGCATTGAGCTCTCTATTGTTCGTCTCGAGTTTTCATGTACTAGTTTCTTTGGTCCAAGGTCCATTATCTAGCCTTCCTTGGTGGTTTTGTATATGCATGTGAATGTAACAACATACATAAGGCTTTAGAGCTCCAATTAGAGACGGGTGGTTTCTTGAAAACTGATAAGGAGAAAGCATTCTCAGGAATGAAACTTTTTTTTGGCTGGGAACCATCTTGACAAAAACCTGAAAACACGTTAAAGTGACAATAACCATCGCTTATCGATTTTTTTAAACGTTCTGGCAAAAACCACATACATAAGGCTTTGGAGCTCCAATTAGTTACCTCCTATTTGGATGCTTTAATGTACTGTTAAATTATTTATTTTTAACATTCTGACAAAGGACTTTTATAAATCACTACTACAGTTTAATTACACTCTTAACAGGTGAAAAGTAATCTTAAAAATTTATTGACATCCGTATATATTACAGTTCAAAAACAATTATGCACCCGGGCACATCTAGCTGGTTCTGCCACAAATTAAATTGTTAATACTGAGCCTTATTTTTATGGTTCGAATTGGTAAGCCTTGGTAAGACTTTTTTACGTTTTTAGAATCTTTGAAGGTACCATCGTTAATACGAACAACAATTATCGATTTCAGAACTCCTAGAATACTGGCTTACTGCACGGCTACTTTTCATGAAGCGGAAATGTGGAATAGCAACTCTAAGTGGTGTTGGAAAGTCAAAATGTTTTAGAATTTTCCCATCCAAATGTTTTTGTTTGATACTTCAAAGAAAAATATTTTTGCTAGTTTTTTAGTGGAAGATGGTTATCGAGTCTGAGGGTTCTTAAAACCACTGTAACGTCTAGTTGATATTGTTAATACATGTGGAGATTATATGATACCATGCTTGTTTTAATCTGAGTTGATGTACTTGGCTATTTACTTTTGTAATAGTCTTGTTGATTGTTGAAGTTTAACGGAAAAGTGGGTACAAATATTGTGGAATTTGTGAAGTAGGGTATGATTAGTAGTTTAGTGAGGGCAATTTTAAAAGTTTCACACCAAAAAAGGGAATATGGATGTTGGTTTGTTGGAGTTATAAACACGACAAAACGACTAAAAGTGTGTGAGCCGATGGGGGCGCACACGATAAACTCGAGTATACGTGTCGAACGTATTTAATACTTGAATTATACATACCCGATATGCATGATATTTGACCCGATCACATTAGACGATCCACGGGCTTTGATGCTTATTGATTGGATCGGTATTGGTTAAAGTTGCCTTGGGCCTTGAGCTTACAACTGATCGGGCAGAATGGTTTGCCTTGGGCTTTTGCTTGTCGATCAAGCTAAGACCCAAGAGTCCAAGACAATGGGTCGTTTGTTTTGACTATAAAACCAAACGCATGCTATACCACATTCTGATGGAACATACTATGCATATTATCCCTAAAACTTATCATTATAATTGACTAGCATGACATGCTCATATATCTGATTGGTTTCTAATAAAGCGAATTGTGACATCAAGAAACTGTTTTTCTGTTTGGCTTTATCGGACAGAAAAGGGAAACATATATCGGACATTCTTTGTCCGATATCGGGTGACAAAGAAGCTGTCTTCTCGGATAGCAGTATCTTGGGCAGAAGCAAGAGTTGGTCTTGGGTGTTTTCTTGTTCGTGTGATATTCAAGTGATTCAAGTGTTGATAGGGTTTATACGTTCTCGACTAGCTTTTTATCAAACGTGCTCGTTTTACGTGTTGTGTGTGATACTCGTAGAGGTATCTAATTTAGATACTTTGGGTTTCTTTTTTCGTTACTAAAGTTCAATTACCTAGCAAGGTTAGGTTTTCTTTTATCCCTTTTATTAATTAATTGTTTATTAATTACGTGTTTAACCTAATTGCGATTACTAGATCCTTATCCGCTGCGTACTCGTAGAGGTTAATAGTTAACTTAGTTATAAAATCCCAACAGTGGCATCACGAGCCATCTCGTTTTTGCGATTATGGGTTACACGTTTCTAATTAATAAACATGTTTAAAAGGCTGCATGAAACCTAATTTAGTTATTCGTTTTATTTTGTTTTGACAACTATATGCAATACTTGTCAAATTTTTAATAAAAAATAACTAGTCACACACAAATTAAAATTATATTGATAATTAAAATTAATTTGTTAATTAGAATTAAATTAGTTAATTAGAAATAAAAGTTAATTAGAATTAATTACTTGTTAATTAGAATTATAATGATAATTAGAATTACATATTGTTTATCAAATACATAAAATTGTGTAATTACTTGTTAATTAAGATTGCCATGTTTTTATGTGTTTTTCGGCCACAAGACCCACTTGTTAATACAAATAAGCCGTAAAAACGTTTATTTATATTTTACGATCTTCTAATGTTTTGTCGATAACAAACGTAAAATCATTTTAACGAAACAAATAAAATACGTAAATAGTTTAAGCCAATAGTTTTCTAACACACTTAAGTTTTTACATAAAACACTGAAACAAGTATGAGTGATTTTATAATTTAGTAATACATATGTACAACAAATAGTGTTTGCATATTGGGTAAATATATACATAACTAGTATGTATTATAATGGGTAATATAAATGGGTAGAAACTTAAGTATTTGATCCATTGACCAAATACATTGAATGTAGTTGGGTATAACCCAAAGTCCATGATCCATACCCATGGAGCTTGACTCATAACCGATTGCATGACATCATGCTTGTGTCATATATGGATAATATACATGACCCATGGTTTTAATCCATGACCCATAGTTTTAATCCATGAACCATGGACTAGATGCATTGCATCTTGTAGATACATTGTATCTACTTGGATACCCATGATCCATAACCCATGACCCATGACCCAAAACCCATGGGCAAAAGGGAGTGTCCCACGGATCCCCAGTATTACACTGGACGGATCCTCAAGTGAGGGATCCGTGGGATCCGTGGAACAGTAGCTATTTTCTCTCTATAAATAGTGAGTCGTTTCTTCATTGTTTCTCACCCCTTTCTCACATATTTTCTCTTTGAGTTATAAACTCTCTAACCTCATATCCAAGTGATCTATGTATGTAGTTTTGTTTTTGTGTGATTCTCTAGGTTCCTCTTAAAGGCGAGATCACCATCTTTTGAAGACGAGCAAGCTCAAGTCCATGAGTTGCCATGCTTCGTTATCATCAAGACTACTGAGGTTCTCTTTTTGATAGTTCTCTTCTTCCTCACAAGAAGTGTAGTGTTGAAGACATTAGTGAAAGATGTCTAAAAGAGTCAAGACGAAGACATTAGTGAAAGGTGTCGAACGTTCGTATTGAAAGCACTAGTTAAGGGTGCTTAGAAGTCAAGGATAAAGGCATTAGTGAAATATGCCTAGAAGTCAAGTCACAAGGCATTTGTGAAAGGTGCATTAGAGATCGAGTCAAAGGCATTAGTGAAAGGTGCCTAAGGTGTACATTCGATATGGTGTGATTCGATGTACAAGATACATTGGTATTTGGTCAAAGGATATTGATATCCTTGTTGATGTTGTTATAAGGAGTAGATCTCCTTTGGGGTTAGTTATTGTTGTAGTGTTGGGTAGTAGTTCCTCCATTATAATGGAACTCGGTATCTAGCCTAATACCGGATAAAGGGTAGGCGACGTTGTGATAGGTTTGGTTCTACCTCGTGGAAGAACCGGTATCTAGCCTTGTACCGGATAAAGAGTAGGCAACATTGTGAAGGCTTCTCCGCCATAAGGAGTTGGTGTTGTGTAGTGTTTACGAACTCTCGAGTAGGTGACTCGGGGAGTGGAGTAGGGCAAGGAAGGTGTCCTTGTAGCCGAACCACTATAAATACTCGCGTTGTGGTTTTGTGCTTCTTACTCCTTATCTTTTCATTACATACTTATATATGCTTGTCTATCAACATCCAACACACATGTTTAATAGATTGACATAAGTCGATCTAAATAGTTTAAAACGAAGTTTTAATTGGTAAAACTATTCAACCCCCCTTCTAGTTTTCTACACCACTCAATTGCTTTTAAAGTGATGTATGGGGCGATCTAGGTATTGTATCCTAGTGACGGTCTTATGGTTCTCCGTTTGGGGAAGACTCGCAAGAGAACTCGGAACAATATGTGTTTTATATTGATATTTATGATTATATGTTTGTGATTCCTATATGTGCATTGTTACTTGTTTTGACACCTAATAGTATGCAATATGGAATAATACATATCGTAACCATAACATTAATATGGGTCTTTATTTACACGCCTAAATATCATGCTCATTGTGACCTGCTATTTGATTCGTGGAAAATTGTTTTTTGTAAAATAAAGTAACCTAATATACTGAAACACGTTTTCAAGAATTTAAAAACTAGACGCTATGGACACTTGGGATGTACGGCTCACCCACTAGAACAAACTCAAAAGGGGGTTCAAATAGGTGCGCAAGTAGCACCGAAAAGGATGTCTAGGTTATTGCTTGCAGCTTACCGGTCCTCGCTTCCTGTGCATTTCGATTGGAGCTACCGTGACCCATGATGATCACTCATGTCATTACGAAAAGTTTTTAAAATTAGTGTTACAAAGTTGTTTTGCATGATTCTTTGTACACGAAATTTACCACATTTATATGTGCATACCTATTTGTTAATTTTAAGTCTATACCATCCAACTATGAACACGTGCATTTGGATTGACTTCTCTAGTCAGACCTAAGGGCCTTTCCAACCCATGGTAATTATTTCGCTTTGGTCGACCTCGGTTATTTTACGCGTTCATACTTGGTGAATTATTTGAGTTGGCTTGGTCGGACCTTGAACCCGAGGCATAAGATGAGAACTAAACATGCATTTGACATTATTACTTGATACTAATGCCTTAAACAGTCTCATAAATCTAAGAGTTGCATTATGCAATTAAAGTTCGTAAACACCTCTTGTCCTATTTTTTTACGCCGGAGTCGGACATATGGTAATTAAATGGGGTTGCAAGATGGATCTTAGTCTTATTAGTAATTAATTGGGTAGTTAATTCTTTTAAGAATTTAATTATCGAAAATACTAGAATTGAACTTTTATGTTACGATTAATTGTGTTATTGCAACATAATTCGTAAACAAAGTTGTTTTTCTTCGTAAGACAAACTTAGTCTCTTTTCCTAGTAAGAAGAGTGAGACTTATACCTATCTTTTCTCCTTAGTTGACAAACTAAGATAGGATTACAAAGATAAACTCATTTATGATCTTTCATTACCCTTTTGTGGTCTAGAGTTAATTGAAAGATAGAATATTTTGTGTAACTGAAAACATTGTGTTTAGAGCTACCAAAATAAATAACATCCTGCACTTGTCACGATGTATGAGTTTAAACCGCAAAGAGTAAGGAAATTACTAGGATATTCGCTAGGTAATTGTCTTGGACTCTTGTTTATTCCTAAAGTGCTAAATACCCTTGGGGCTTTGTAGACGATAAAAGAGGAATTGCATGCTAAAGATTCAAGTTAAATGAATGAAAGTATGGCTAGTCCATTGTCTACATAAGTAGAACTTCATATACTCTGTTCAATACCTAAATACATGCTACTCATAGGTATTTGAAGAGAATAGGAACGTATATATAACTGCTATATGTTTTTCAACTAGAAATGTAACACTTACAATGTTGACAAATCCAGTGGGAGCAATTGCATTTTATGTCTGAAATAACATTCATGTAATGTTGTCAATTTCAGTGGGAGCTACGGGATTTATTTCCTGTTAGTCACCCATATCATTTCAAACTAGTTTTGAAATAATTCATTACTTTCCGAATATGAACAACCATTGCTTAAAGGAAAATTGCATTTTAATTTATAAGATAACACGTTGTCTTCCTGCTATCGCTTCCTGAAGCGTTATCTATAGAATAATAATCCACAATTCCTTATTAAAGGTTATGGTTCTAAAACTACTTATGATATCTATGACATTATCATATCGTTTGAACAATCAATCACGTGTTGTTTGTTTTCATAATATGATGTTGTACCTTACACAAGTGGGAGAAATCTCAAAGTGTGTGCAAGGAACAACAATATTATTGGTATCTCTTGACCGCAAGGTAAAGGAAACTAATAATTCTACTAGGACTTAAACACATTAGATGTTTAATGCTCTACTACATGTAAACAAGAATTCTACTATAACTTAAACACGTGAGATTTTTATTGCCCTATTACAATTCTGATAATGATTCTACTAGGACTTGAACACGTTAGATGTTTGTTGCCCTACTACATTCAAATGTCATGATATTGTGTATAGATACTTCAACATTAGACTACATGTTTTAGTCACCATAATTATTGTTATATGATAATGATCATAATTATGAAGTATAAAATTAACTTGAAATTACTATTGAACTCAAGTGTTTGCGTTTGTGATTACTTTTGTTAGTAAAATTATGCTTACATGTTAAGACATAATTATAAAGTCCTTGAATTAATCAATGGCTTATAACATAAAGTATATATAGTAAAAGTGTTATGTCTTCTAGTTAACACATGAACATAAGGCCTTTGAATTATTCAAAGACTTATAATGTATTATTGACATGTTCTGTTTTCTTGTTAACACATGAACATATAATCCTTGAACAGTTATGTCTTCTTGTGAACACGTGAACATAAGGTTCTTGTATTGTTCAATGAATATACATTATTGCATGTACTTGATTCGTAAATACTTTATATTCAATTTGGCTTAACCCAATTGACAAGTATTTGGCCCAAAGAGAATTAAGTTATCTATAGAATTCTGATATAGTTTCACAATTCTAATAACTCATAGGATACCACTTTATTATGGTATGTCTAATGCGTTGGATCAAACCTTATTCATATTGTTTGGTTCCTGATAGCTTTAATTGATCTACCTCCAAAACATATCAAGGTTAGAAATTGCGTGTGTCATGAATACACTCAATATAGTTCAAACCTAGAAGGTATTCAAGACAACCCATAACTGAAAACCCTAATTCATTAGGGATTTGAGGTTTTACCACTCAAATCAATTGAATCATAAACTCTTTTGGAGTTTTGATTTTTCTACACTTCCTAGCTTAAAGATTGTAGTTTTGGTGTTATTCCTAACTTGACGAAACACAAAACTGTTGTTAGAACTGTTGGTTAAAGAGTGATACTAAATTAGAGTTTTTTTTCTATAAACCCTAATTTGAGTTGTTGGAAGGAATTCCATTATGTCTTGATCTAAGTTCTGAATTTGTTAAAATTTTATGAAGCATTTTATTAACAAATCTTGAGATGAGAACTTAAAAAGTATTTTGTGGTTCTCCATAAAGAACAATTTATTGTTGCTTAAATACTTAGTATTTAGAGAATTGTCTCTATTTACAAAAGTAAGTGGGAGCATATACAAATCTCAAAGTTTTTGAGAACAAAATACTTAACCTTCGAAAATCCACTTATCAATGTCATACTAAGGTTAAACATGAAAATATCGACCGAAGTATAATCTTTTTTATCAATCTTTGAGGAGTATAAGTTAGAAGATTATTGTAAATCAGCTAACTACTAAAATATATTATCATATCTTGAATCTGATAAATGTTTTAGAACTATGAATGATAAGATGCAGTCCTTAAAAGGCAAATCGAGTTTTGAGCTTGATTGTTATTTCGCCTAACAGTTAACCTATGAGGTTGGAATGAGTTTCTTTTGAAGAAAGACTCACAAGGACAAAATTGTATACATATTAATGCATGACGTTTAATAAGAAGTTTTTATCATACTTAAGCAATTGACTGTGATTAAATTTTCTTATATAATACAGGCATTAATTATATAAAGATATTTAATTTTCATACATGTGATTTGTAGGTTGAATATGACAATTAGATTTTATAACTCTTTCTTTATGATTACCTTTTGCGAGGACGGTGTGTAATCAAAAGATTTTATAACTCTTTCTTTACTCGTAGATGTATCTAATTTAGATACTTTGGGTTTCTTTGTTCGTTACTAAAGTTCAATTGCCTAGCAAGGTTAGGTTTTCTTTTATCCCTTTTATTAATTAATTGTTTATTAATTACGTGTTTAACCTAATTGCGATTAATATATCCTTATCCACTGCGTACTCGTAGAGGTTAATGGTTAACTTAGTTCTAAAATCCCAACAATGGACTTCTTCAAACATTGTTATAAAAGAGTTTTAAGTGGTAAATCAGGCCTTTGCTCTAAAAAATAAAAAACAAATGAAAAAGAAGGTGGTATATCTAGCGACTTAACAAAAAGTAGTTCGTAAATACGCTCTGCGGTGTTAGCTCTATAACTCAAACAATTTTCTTTTTGCCCCATTCTCACACGGTAACTCACAACATTGAATCAATTGGTGGTAATTATTTATCACAACTCTTTAACCTTTTTTAACCGCTCAAAGGTGGTTTAGTGATAAAAAGGCTTGTGATTACCAATCTAAAATGTGTGAGGTCTCAAGTTCAATTCATCTTAGGTGCAAACAACTTTGAAGTGATCACGTCAACCTTTTGAAAAAGAGGAGCTTTACCTGGTTTAAGTCTGTGTGACGGTAAGATAGGCCAAATGATCGGAAACCATAACTACCCGAAAAAAACTCTTTAACCTTTCTTTCTACCCCCAATAATGCCTCAACCTACTAGGTTAGAGGAGGTTGTTCTTGGGTTGGCATTGTTGTGGAGATGAGGGTTGGAGGAGGTTGAAGGGGATGTGGGTTGAGGTCCCAACCAATTGGAGATTGTTGGGATTTTAGAACAAGTTAACCAATTAACCTCTACGAGTACGCAGCGGATAAGGATCTAGTTATCGCAATTAGATTAACACGTAATAATAATCAATAATTAATATCTCAATTAATTAATAAAAGGTATATAGAAAAGCTAACATTGTTTGGCAATTGATCTCTAGTAACGGAACAAGAAACCATAACGAAACCTTAAGTATCTAAAATAGATACCTCGAATAGTATCACACACAAACCCGATTAACATATATGTTCGATAAATACGCTAGTCGAGAACGTAATTAACCAATCAAAAATTGACCAACACTTAAATAATTCAAAACAAGAAAACCACCAAGAAATTTCTTGCCTTCTACTCGAGAACCAAAACAGTCAAGTTGTTGTTTTCTTTACTTACCCGATATCGGACATAACGTCCAATATATTAACTTTGTTGTTTGAGAACCAACCCACGAACAGAATTAGGCCACCACTTTCTTGTTACTGTTCGTATAGCTAGGAACCAACAAGAACTAACCTTGATCTTGCTACTACAATTCGAAGTCTAGGAATTAACGACAATCATCAAAACGTTTAAACCTTTCTTGGATCAAGTCGAAGAAATCAACCATACTACAAAACCCTACTCGACTTGTTATTCAGTCGACTAGGAATTCATGAGCAGGAACAGTAGATTGGTTTAGGATTGTTTAGGTTAGATAATAATATGTCGTACATGTGATGGAGGGATGTGTTTGCTTATATACAAAAAACAAACCGACTTTGATTGAGCCTTAGACTTGATCGACAAGTCTAAAACCCAACCAAACCCATTTACTTTCCTGCCTTCCTGCCCGATCAGTGAACACAAGGCCCAAAGCAGTCACATTCGACCCATTTAGCTATCCAAGAACAACCCATGGATCAATTAGTGGATCTGGTCAAGTAGCATGTATAATACGGGTAAATATTTCAAGTTTAAATTACGTTCGACACGTATACTCGTGTTTATCGTGTGTGCCCCCATCGGCTCACACACTTCTAGTCGTTTACGTGTGTTTATAACTCCCACAAACCAACAGAGATGAGGGTTGAGTGTTTGTTTTGTGTGTGTGTGTGTGTTGTGTGTATTTAATTATTTAAAAGTTATTTTTGTGGGGTAGGTTTTTAAGACAAAAGTTCAATATATATCTCAAATTTACTATAGATCCAATGAACCAATCATAGCCATTCATTTTTCTAATTAAAAATAAATAAATAAACTTTCACCCTTTTTTTAAAAATTAAATATTTCGCAAATCGTTAATCGTTACACGAAAAAAATCATACCATGGCGACGAAAATTAAATTATCTTTCTATAGATATGCACTTCTATATATTTTTAACGATTTTTTTTTCAAAATTTCGGCCCAGAAAAATTATATGTGATTTGTGAAAATCATATGTGATTCGATTTTTACAAATCATATATGATTTTTACAAATCACTTGCAAATCATATGTGATTTGTAAAAATCATATATGATTTGAAAAAATCACATGTGATTTGATTTTTACAAATCACATGTCATTTTTAAAAATCGTATATGATTTTACAAATCATATGTGATTTTTTTTTGTTGGAATTTTTGAAAATAAAAATTGTCGAAAATATAGAGATGTGCATATTTATAGAAAGATAATTTAATTCTCGTCGCGATGGTGTATTTTTTGTATTTTGAAGATTTATCGTTTGCAAGATATGTTGTTTTTAAAAAAAATGGTAAAAATGGTCTTTTTATTAATTTTGATCACAAATGATGGGCTAAGATTGATTTATTGGATCTATGGCAAATATGAGATTTATATTGATCTCAACTCATGTTTTTAATAGTGTAGGTTGACTTATTGTGCCTAAAAGGTTGTTTGTAAGTCATATAAGAAATAAAGTTGATGTGGCAAGAAAAATGAGGGTCGCTAAGAGTTATTATTGAGGGCAGGCTCGTTGTGGTTCACGGATATGACACCCTGTTCACGCTAGGTTGGGCTATATACTCGTAGCTAGATAAAGCCCAATAATAAAAGTTGTAGCCCAAAACTGCAATAAAAAGGTCCAGTCTTATGTAGTGTGTTAGGCTGTTAGATACTTAGAACCAATGTTTTCAAACCCGGGTCGACCCGGCTGGCTCAACAGGTCGGACCGATGCCGGCCATAAAAACGGGTCAAAAAACCCGGGTTTCTAAAACTGGTTTAACCGGTTAAACTCGCCGGGTTTTGAGTGATCCGGTTCTTGAAACCCGACCGGGTAAGGTTTTTTTCAAATTTTTTATAAAAACCGGGTTGACCCGGGTAGACCTGGCGGTCGGACCGGTTGACCCGGTGATCGAATCGGTTGACCCAGTCAAAAAAATAAAATAATAATAAATGAAAAACCGGATTGACCCGGCGGTTGAACCGGTGACTCGACCGGGTCAATTAAAAACCCGATTTTTAAAACATTAGTTAGAACTTAGAACTTTAGCAGATAAAACCCAACATATCCTTTTTGAACTTTTTTTTATTAAATTTGTTAAAAAAGAAATTTTATAAGGAGAATTGCATATATATTACTTCAAAAACTTAAAATTACATATATATATATATATATATATATATATATATATATATATATATATATATATATATATATATATATATATATATATATATATATATATATATATATATATATATATATATATATATATATATATATATATATATATATATATACGGCTTAAACTTTTAATTGTATATATATCCTTCTAAATGCTTAAAAATTGCATATATATCCTTCAAAATGCTTAAAATTTGCATATATATCCAATTTAAACTCCTTCGCAAACCTTAAATATGTCATATATATATACAAATAACTACTTAATTTAGATTTACAACTCTAGAATACATAACAATTATAATTGTAAAAAATATTTCTTAAAGATATTTTTTTCTTTGTTATAAACTTGTTGGCAATAGTATATTATATACGCTTTCATAGCAAACAAATTTAATCTGTGATATATAATATATAACAACCATGATATATTTGATAGTTTATTTTATGTATTCGTATTAGATATCATATAAGGTGAATTTTTGTGTGAGGTTAAACATTTTCTTGATATATTCTTTTTGGTCATTCATTTGAACTCGTGACATTGTACCTTTAAAACAAATGTGTTTGTTGTAATTTTAAAATTATAATTATCATAATTTAGTGTTTAAAGTTATATTAAATAATTATTTTGATATATATGATATATTAGAGGTTTACAAGGACATATATGTAATTACGAATGTTTAGAAATGATATGTATACAATTAATAAGTTAAGTTGGATATATTTATGTAATTTTTAAGCTTTTGAAAGAATATATGCAATTATAAGTTTAATTTAGATATATTAAAATTTCGCAATAAATATGCAATTCTCCCATTATGTAATTATAGTTTATTTTAGTTGCCTTATTATATTGCCAACGTAACAATTTTAAATCAAGTAATAACTTTGGAAAAAAGATGTATACAAACAATAAACTTTACTAAATATGTAAATAGGTTGAGTTAACCTACTAAAACAATGCAAATTCGACTTGATTTAAACTCAATACTCAAGCTCATAATTTGCTACGAGCTTGACGAATGAGTTAGCAGTCGCGCGCCTCTAGCTCAGGTCCCCTATATTTCTGTATAAACTATTACAGTACAGTAGTAAATATTATCCTAGTTTATCACAAGGCAAGTCGACACTTTCAAGTGGATTATATAGTGCCACATATATAATGTAGATAATATGTTTTTAGAAATTTTAAGTGAAAAATGCTAGACAAAAAAGCCCGATATGTTTACAAACCGAGTAATTAATTTAACAGTCAGTCTCGATTTAAAAATCTATTGACCAGGTTTGGTTAGATTTAAATAAAGATTTCAAGTATGTGTTAGACTACATAAAACTTCGTGGGTATAACTTTATTGATAACCATTATTTATAATGGTAAAACCCTATTTCCCAAAACCCACAAACCGGGCTTGAGCCTAATTATCCACTAATATTCCCCCGCGGTTCGAGCGGCGAAATCACGAAAGCTCGAACTCGAGTAGTAAACTAAGAAAGCAAAATAAAATAATAACCAAAATAAAATGGGATAACCCAAAGTATCCTCTATTCTAATTTTTTGTTTACGGATAACCAAAGTATCCAAAGGATAAACCAAGGTATCTCAAACAGTCGTCTCGAGAATAAGAACCCTAGATTCGACACCAACAAAAGTCGTCTCGGGAATAAGAACCCTAGATTCGACACCCACAAAAGTCGTCTCGGGAATAAGAACCCTAGATTCGACACCCACAAAAGTCGGTCGAGTTAGAGTTAATTTCATAAATGGTTCCTATGGTCGGTCGAGTTTAACGGATTTAGTCCTTTTACTTTTTTTTAATGGGTTTGGTTCATGTGGTTGCGACCCGTAACGGATTGGTCCCATGACTATTTTTTCTGTTTATTTGACTGTCAAATTTACATAAATGACATAAATACCCTTAAAATTAAGTCCATGTGGTTTGTGGGTATAACAAATTTAGTCCCTATTTTTTAGTTTGTTTCCTTCGTTTTCATACGTTTTTAACCGTTTTCGTCCGTTCTTTTACGTTTTTTTTTTCTTTATTTTTATGTTTTCGTCCGTTTTTCTTACGTTTTCATCCGTTTGTATACGTTTTCGCACGCTTTTATACGTTTCCGCACGTGTTTATACGCTTTCGTCCGTTTTATACGTTTTCGTCTGTTTTTATACGTTTTCGTCCGTTTTTATACCATTTCGCCATTTTTATATGTTTTCGTCCGTTTTCGCACGGTTTCGTCCGTTTTTTTCACGTGACCAAAAAAAATTCCTAATAGAAATATTTCATAAAAAAATCAATAAAAAAATTTGAAAAAACACTCTCGGAAAAAAAATTACGAAAAAAATGTTTTTGAAAAAAAAATTAAATAAAGGATTACAAAAAAAATTTGAAAAAATAAATAATCTAAGGAAAAAAAAAGTTTGAAAAAGAATTCCGAATCTTTTGTGATCCTTTTTCAAAAAAAAAAAAATCAATTTTTTTTCCCGGAATTTTTTTTTTCAATTTTCTTTTTTTCAAAATTCTTATTATTATCAATTTTTTTTTCAAATTTTTTGTTTTAATCCTTTATTCGATTTTTTTTATAAACACTTTTTTTCGAAAATTTTGCCAATTTTTTTTTTTTTTTTTGACGAAAACGGACGAAAACATATAAAAACGGACAAAAGGATAAAATGTAAAACGTATAGAAACAAAAGAAAACGGATAAAAACGTAAAAGAACGGACAAAAACGGTTAAAAACGAATGTACGTAATAAAAAAAATATATAAACTAAATTTGTTATACCCCACAAACCACAGGGATCTTATTTTTAAAGATATTTATGTCATTTCTTTAAATTTGACGGTCAAACAAACGGAAAAATTGATCAAACCCGTTACGGGTCGCAACCACAGATACCAAACATGTTAAAAAAAAAGTAAATACACTAAATCCGTTAAACCCAACAGACCACAAAGATCATTTATGAAATTACCCCGACCAGTTATTATCTGCTATAACAAATTTATGATATTACTCGCTATTTGCTTAAAACTAGCGGTTTACAAAAAAGAAGGGCATTTGCATATATATATCCTTCCAAAGATGCAAAATTGCAAATATATATATCCTTTGCATGCATAAAAATCATTATAACATATGCATCAAAAACTTGTACGAAGGATATATATTAAATTTTGCATCTTTAAAAAGATATATATGCAATTCGCCCTACAAAAAGATACCTTATATCAAATTTTGCGAATCGTGAAACCTCACTTTTATTTTCACTTCAATAGAGGCATTCATCATGCCTCTACACATGAACAATTCACGAACATGTACTAATATATTTTTTTTCTTAACTAAAAAGTAAAAACATAACTAACTACTCTCTCATTCATATTTATTATTCACATTTTTATGTTATTTCAAATTAATTGTATACTTTTAAAAATAGATAAAAAAAAATTTAGTTTAAGTTTATCATATTATCTTTATTTAAGATTATTATAAAAGATAATTAAAAAATATTTAAATTAGTAATTTATTAAAGATAAAAATGTTATTTTACAAAAAGTAACAAGAGTAAACTCCAAAATACATCTTTGTGGTTTACCTCGTTTCGCACCATACATCCTTCTCGCAAAAGTTTCAACAGATACATCCCTCCGTTAGTAAAGTTGGCACAAATACATCCCTCCGTTAGTAAAATCAGTTAATGAGGACTAACGGTGCAAATATATCACCGTTATCTCACATTCGTTAAGAGATATTTACATAAATCGTCCTTGTGGCAAGGAACAAATTGCAAACAAAGTCCCTATTTAAAGTTAAAGTTATTTGCATAAATGGTCCTTGTGGTTAGGCCATCAATTGTCACGGTCACCACGAGTAGTGCCGTGTCATCGGGTAGGTCGGTAAACGGGTGGTCGGGTTGCCACGTGGACCCGAGATGGTGCCGCGTGGCGTTAGGAAATAAATCCTAACTTTGCCCACGGGATCGAACCCGGAGGGTTGAGTGGGAGACAAAGGTGATACCCTCCGAGATGGGCATACCTTCATATATATTAGTCCATTTGGTTATATTTAACCCATTTCTTGGTCTTTATAAATAAAAAGGTCAAATAGAATTTGACCTGTCATTTTAAAAGGGTTCTGGCCGTTCAAAATTGAGGAAAATACCGTCGGACTCGTTTTTTCGTGCTCTTTCCAATGGTATGCTCGGGGAATTTTTTTGACTTCAAACGAACCTCGAAAAATGCGAAAATCATCGTTTTTTCTTTGTTTTCGCATTTTTGGAGGTCCAAACCAAGTCGAAAAAATTCCCCGAGTATACCGTCGGACTCGTTTTTTCGTGCTCTTTCCAATGGTATGCTCGGAGAATTTTTTTGACTTCCTTTGAACCTCGGAAAAGGACGTTTTCGCATTTTTCGATGACGTTTTTGCATTTTTCGAAAAAATTCCCCGAGCATAACATTGGAAAGAGCACGAAAAAACGAGTCTCAGATGGGTTAAATATAATTTATAAAAGACCAAGTAAGATGGGTTAAATATAACCAAATGGACTAATATACATGAAGGTATGCCCATCTCAGATGGGTATCACCTTTGTCTCCCACTCAACCCTCCGGGTTCCGATCCCGGCCAGGCAAAGTTAAATTTGACCCTAACGTGGCACTATCTCATGGTCACGTAACGGCACCTCGCTGTTGACCGACCCAACCGAAACGACCCGATGACGTGGCACTACGCGTGGTGACACGTGGCACTACTTGGCCTAACAAGGACATTTATGCAATAACTTTAACTTTAAATAAGAACTTTGGTTGCAATTTGTTCCTTTCCACAGAAGCATTTACGTAAATATCTCTTAACGAATGTGAATAACGGTGATATATGCACCGTTAGTCCTCATGCTGATTTTACTAACGGAGGAATGATATGCCCAAACTTTACTAACGAGATATCTGAAACTGCGGAGAGGATAGTAGTGCAAAAGATGTATGAGATGTATTTGGATTCTCAATAACAAAGATAAATATGGACAATATGTGTTTTTTGTCGACGATTATTTTGTCATGGAGGGAGTACTGCACAAGTGTACCGAGTGCGTTTGGTTCGTGGGTGGTTTTGGATTTGGATTTGGATTTGGATTAGGATTAGGATTTTGGTTTGGGTTTGAATAAAAAATTAAGTATTGTAAATTTATATATTGTTTATTATTTAAATAGATAAAATATTTAAAGTTAGAATTTATTATTTTAAAAAGAAAAGAAAATTGTTATAAATGGTTGAGATGAAAAGAGGTCCCAGAAAAATGACATGATGTGACTATAACTAGCAAAAACCCACGCATATATTTAAGATTTGAGTATGCCTGATTTTCATCTTTGAGTCCAATATTTAGGGCCCACGAGTTCCAACCAAACACTTAACATTTACCATCATTTCCAGATTTCATCCTAATCCTATCAACCAAACGCACCCTTAAACTATACCAAAAAGACTTGAAACTGATGTCCTTTCAATCTACCATACAGCCAAAAACATCGTTTACTATTACTATAATCATTACAACAAATAATTAATTAATCATAATTTAATTTCTTTATTGTTTTTTGTTGTATATACAGAGACTCATATAACTATCATGCTTTCAGGTTTGACCCTCATACACACAGTACTTGATCATAAACCCTATTTATTGTCCTTAATCAAATTTGTATAATTTTTAGTAGTTAGAAGATCAATGGCTAGCTTATCGAGTTTGTCGAGTTTAATGTCGAATAAGTTGTCGTTCCATCATGGGTCTACTACTAAGAGTTTTAGGAGGAACTTTGTTGTTTCGGCTTCTTCGGGCTCTTTCGATAATGAGAATAGAGAGTGAGTTTTTGGTTCATGTTTGTTTTTTTGTTTTGTTTTGTTTTTTTTTTTTTTAAAGGGGTGTATGGGATTGCGTTTTTAAAATAGATTATGCGTTTTGAAAACTGATGTTCTTTTCGAAAATGTGTTTTTGTCTTACGGGGGTGTTGTTTCGGCTTATGGCTTATTTAGTTTTGGGCTTATGTTTTATAAGCTCATTTTTTGTGGCTTATTTTTAAACTTTTTAGCTTACGTAAGTTTATTATGGCCTAATAAACTTCTGAAAAGTTTCAAAATAAGTCACAAAAAATGAGCTTATAAAACATAAGCCCAAACAAATAGATATATAAAGGCGAAAAACACCCGTGAATAATAATAACTTATTTCGCGTGGTGGGTCAAACACTACTTTTTAAAATTTTGGGTTTTGCAAAAAGTGATAATTAGAAAATCACTTTCGAAACGTAGTCCCAAACAACCTCGTAGTTAATATGTGAAGCTGTGTTTGTAGATTGTGATTTGATTTTGTGGTTTCTTAAGGTTTGTGATAGTTGGAGGTGGAAATGCTGCTGGATATGCAGCTAGGACTTTTGTCGAAAATGGGATGGCTGATGGGAAGCTTTGTATTGTTTCTAAAGAGGTATCATTTGTTTGTTAATTTGTCAATTTGTTGGGGTTTATGGTTTAGGGTTTAAGGGTTAGAAATGTAGAAGAGTTACAAACTTAGAAGTTTGTCCTTATATTGAGTTTGAGGATGTTTGGAATTGCTTATTTGCGTGCTTAGCTGTTTGAGTGTTTGGGCATATTGATTATCTGTTTACGGAGTATATTTTTGTAAGCAGAGGTACCTTCTTATTTCTTAAGCAGATTAGCAAGTCTAAACCAACCAATCCCAAACACCCCCTTAGCTTCCAAATTATAGAAATGAACATCACTGTATGCTATTAGAAGTTCTTGAAAAACCGTTGTGAACATCACAGGAGCGTTGATGATCTAGTAATGTTAACAGATAAACGAAATAAAGATTATTGTAGAGAGGTGATACTTAGTGATTATAATTTGTTGTTATGTGAATTTGAGTTGCTAATCTAAGGATGAATATGCCATTTACGCAGGCGGTTGCTCCATATGAGCGTCCAGCTCTGACAAAAGGTTATTTATTTCCCACAGACAAAAAGCCAGCTCGTTTGCCGGTAAGCCCATTTGATCAGTCTCATGCTATATTCCCATTGTAGAAATATATACACCTGTTTTATTAGACGCAAGTATTCCATTAAGGTGGCACCTATTTAAGCTATGCAACTATGTAATCGTTAGTTTGTTTTTCACTATCGATACTCTTTCAGGGTTTTCATACTTGCGTGGGGTCGGGAGGTGAGAGGCAGACTCCTGATTGGTACAATGAGAAGGGGATAGAGGTATATAATCTTGGACTCTTTTATCTTTAGCAAATAAATAGAAGTTATGATATCACAGTTACACTAGTGCACATTTGACTCTGGTTCAAGTTGGTGATTTGTTGCTATGAATTTCGATTGGCTTAATTTAGCATGAAGTCTGTTTGACCTCTAACCAAAGTGAAATAGCTTATATGATTAATTGAAGTAAAAGTATAAGAAATGTAAGTTTTAACCCCCAAGCAAATTGTAGATGCTATATGAAGATCCGGTGACGGGAATCGATGCAGAGAAGCAAACATTGACAACAAATTCAGGAAAATTGCTGAAATATGGATCCCTTATAATTGCCACTGGGTGCTCTGCATCTACGTAAGTCCTCTGTTGAATGTTATGTTTTCATCTTGACCATTCAAGTATCCCAAAAAGTAAGAAAAAAGCATTAAAAACTAGTCGCCCTGCTGTTGCAGATTTCCGGACAAAATTGGTGGAAACTTACCTGGTGTTCACTACATCCGGGATGTTGCTGATGCTGATTCACTAGTATCATCACTGGTAATTGTTTCTTCTACTCTTAAGTGAATTGTGTTGCGAATAGTATCTCATTTCCAACATGATTCTAGGAAATCTTTAGTGATTTATTCTGATCAAAATGATCTTTTAGGCGAAAGCTCAAAAAGTAGTTGTCGTAGGTGGTGGTTATATTGGCATGGAAGTAGCCGCTGCCACTGTTGCATGGAACCTTGACACAACTGTAAGAATTTACTCCAATATTGTTTGTTATCCAGATGATACTAAGCTCCTAAATAACACATTTTTGAGTTTGGCATTGGACATTTTATTTAAAATATAACCTTCAATAGTACTAGTATAAATAATGCTAAAAACGTGAGATATTAACTTTACTAGTTAATGGCGTCATAATAGGTGATATTTCCTGAAGATCATCTTCTTCCAAGGCTGTTCACTCCTTCACTGGCCCAGAAATATGAAGAACTTTACCAAGAGAACGGTGTTAAATTTCTCAAGGTTCTCTCCACTTTCACTTGCATACTACTCGACATACAAACTCCCACATGCGTAATCTTTATTTAACTGATTTTTTTTTATTCACAGGGCGCCTCTATAGATAGCTTGGTAGCTGGTGCTGATGGAAATGTTGCTGCTGTTAAGCTCGCAAATGGATCTACAATTGAAGCAGATTTGGTACTTTTATGTTACATTATTGCATACCTATTTCTAGGAAAAACTCGTGAGGGTGTGTAATAGCTTTCTTATCTTTCAAATCTTTGCAGGTTGTTATTGGTATTGGAGCAAAACCTGCTGTCAGCCCTTTCTACAATGCTGTTGACTTAAATAAAACTGTTGGTGGTATAGAGGTTGATGGTCTGTTCCGAAGCAATGTGCCTGGGATATTTGCTATCGGTGATGTAGCAGCATTCCCACTCAAAGTATGTTTCTTTCTGAAATTAGCCAACTACTACCATACATTGGTTTGATTTAGATTAATATTAATATCACATTTGTCTTGCGATGAACAGATGTACAATAGGATTTCACGTGTAGAACATGTTGATCACGCTCGTGGCTCTGCGCAGCATTGTGTAAAAGCATTACTAACTGCAAAAACTCACAATTATGACTATCTCCCTTACTTCTACTCAAGGGTCTTCGAATATGAAGGAAGTTCAAGGAAAGTTTGGTGGCAATTTTTTGGGGACAATGGTAAGCATATGCTTGAAATTTTTTATTTTTTTTATATACTTGGGTAAATTTTGTATTTTTTTTACATACTTGGGTAAATTTTGTTTAGAAATGAAATTCTTAACTTAGTAACTTTGGTACACAGTGGGAGAGGCGGTTCAAATTGGAAATTTTGATCCAAAAATTGCCACATTTTGGTTGGACTCTGGTAAATTGAAGGGTGTTCTTCTTGAAAGTGGATCTCCAGAGGTATGTGACTTGTAATTGCTAACAAGTCATCTTCTTTATTATAAGGTGTCAAGATTCTGTATAACAATTTATCAGTGGTGTCAGTTGCCAATTTAAGAACCACATAAACATGGCCACTTTGGTCCTTTTCTAACAAGCGTTGAAAAGTATTGGTCGTGAAAATCAAGTTTAGCACACACGAAACGCAAAAACTTGAATAAAAACCATTAATAACATGTTGCGTTTCGTTTAATCTATTTTATCTCTCCTTTGTATTTGATTGTAGGAGTTCCAATTACTGCCTAAACTTGCAAGGAGTCAGCCATCTATTGACAAAGTCAAACTTCAAAGTGCAGCTTCAGTTGAGGAAGCCCTTGAAATTGCCAGAGCTTCTTTATAGGTTAGAATGTTAGATTTGGAAATGGTTCTTGTTTTACCATATGCCTTTTATAATTTGGTATTTCATTATTGCAATTGAAGTCACAATATCCGGTTTTTAGCCTTTGCCCCTTTCTTAATCTAACCCAGCATACTATATCACTTCCATTCAACAGGCACCACATCTTATTTCACAAATGATATGATAACGTTTATTTATATAAAGTCACTTTCAGAATGCACCATAGCAACTACCAAATAATTAATCGAAGTCAACGAATTATCTTATACAAAAGCAAATTTAATAGCAGAAGCAGTGAGACTGATGGGAAGACTGGATTTATTAAACAATAAAATATGCATATTACCAACAAACTCACTCTAATTTCCTTTACGCAGATGTTGTACTACGCTTTCTATCCTTAAAATTTTCCTTATGTAAAACATTGAAACTTGTAAACATTACGGTGACATTTGTTGATTACATAAATTTACTTGATGGAAGATATAACGAATTTAATTACTTGCCACATTTCTTTTTGCAATAACATTAGGCCATAAGCCATTATCTTTCTGTTAATCAAATCTTGTTTGTTTATATTACACAGAGCTGAAGACTGCAAGGCGACATATAGGAATCTTGGCAGATCGTGTATTATGACAAGTTTTACTGACAACGAGTAATGCAGAAGATACAACATGCAGAGCTTCCTCTCAGTTGTTTCGTCTAAGAGCCTATATGTTAATTATTTGACAAAGATCAATTACATGTTTAGCCATCCTAACCACTTACTATTTCTGGTTGATGGCTATTGGATGGTTTATGTTGAGTCACAGGCATGGTCTACTGTAAATGTATTTTTGTTATCGGTGCAAGAAAATAATAAGTTGTCACTCCTTTTCCTCGAGTGCAACAAATGATTTACTTGAACACTTTACATTTTCTTGTTTTAACATTGTATGCGTGTTTAACAGCTGAGAAACACGAGTATATGCTATCTCAGCCAAATGTATAATGGGTTTTCGCTTTTCATTTGTAATGAATCCTCTATGGGGTCATTTGCGGATATCCACACATTTTACCTGTGTGATTTGCATAATCTGTCCTATAATTGTCACTTTACAAGAACAATGTGCCTACACTGGTGGTACCTTTTACCAACCTGTTGAACCATCAGGTGAAAATGCCGATTTGCCACATCCTAATTTGTTATACTATTTCAAGAATAAACATCAGCAACATTACAACCACCACCACCTCGAAGACGTCGAAGTACATCAAAATCATGGGAAGGTGGTGGCAAAAACACACATGTTATATGTAGGGTCAAGATGAACCAAGTTTCAATTATTTTTAGAAAAATTATAATATCAATGATTAATATAGGTGATATGTGACTTTTGACTTTATGTTTATATTCAATCTTGAGTGGTAAAGTTATTAATTATAAATACTATTGTTGACTAGATTAACATGTTGCGATTTAACAAGCAAACCACGGGATCAAAGAGTACAACTTCTCAAGCTCACAAGCACCTTGCGCCCTACCACTACTTTACGTAAATACCAATCATTGAACCTTTCTTACGTGTACCGGTTCTACTATATACTGGAAGATCATTTTTAAGGTCCCAAAGTTACAAAAGCAAGAGTAACAACATAAAGAGGAAAACTGTATCCATGACTATTTATTAACTTTTATAGAACATGCACCCTAGAATTTAAGAGAACTAGATACACAATAGTCACATCTTAAAAAATTATTGTTTTCATATATCTTTTGCAAATGTAGCAAGTAAAATTCTTACAGTTGAAGAATTACTTCTTCATCAAAAGTACAACGGTGTGAGCAGCAATACTTCTATTTTCTCCAAGACTGTCTACTTTCTCGTGAGTTTTAGCTTTCAAGTTCACAACCGCAGGGTCTGCACCAAGGAGTGCAGACAAATTGGCTCTAATGTTCTCTTTGTGAGGGCTTAGTTTTGGTCTTTGAAGAATCAAAGTTGCATCTAAGTTTCCTAACTCATAACCAGCCTCATCCATTAGTCTCACCTGATATTTACGTAAGTACAAGGATAAGTTGATATATTAATTTTATAGCAGTAAATTAAGCATACTACCGATAAGCACATAAATATATAAATAAATGTTATTCACGATAAAATTCTTAGAAATGGGGCTTGCCATAGTGTTATGATCTTGACTACAAGCTTCTACTATGTCAACAATGCGCAGCTAAAGTTTCAGATGTGAAATTTAATAATGTATTTAACTATTTTTATCAAGGCCATGCACCTATTGCTACTGCTTTGTTGGTTATCCAATTATGTATTCAACTTTATTTACACCAAATCTGACTAAAAACATGTTAAATGATAAAAATTTCTTCACTTAAAAAACTGTTCAATACTTTTAGTTTACAAAATAGAAACTTTAAATGTTCTTTTTATTAAATACGAATGGATACATATAATTAATTCAGTAATATCTTTACAGGACTATGAACATTATCTGCTATACTGTTTACTCAGTAATATCTTTTAACTCTTCACATTCAACGCACACCATTCTACATCTCTCAGCTTAACAGTTTTCAGCCATATTTACATGTAATTGGGTGATAAAACACAGATGTAACTAGCATAACATGGATATAACTAGTGAGGCTAAGCCCTCATTTGATATGCCACAGATACATTCTAGCATAACCTCATGAACATAACTAGTAAGGCTAAGCCACACATGCCTAAAATAATTAAATGCAACATGATGTAAAAATAAAAAAGATAATGAAAATAGAATCTTACTGCTTCCTTGATGAAAACGGACGATGCTGCCCCTTTCCATTTCGGATCAGAGTCCGGAAAGATCTGCCCGATGTCAGGTAGTCCCAAAGCACCCAAAATTGCGTCAACAACGCAATGCAACAGCACATCACCTAAAACACCCCCAATTAATAATAAAAATAAACATCATCTCATCACAACTGTAAACATAATCAATCACATCATAGTTTTTCTTTTCAAATGATCCAAATGAATTATCTATATAACATTTCCAGCATAACTTCACACTTTTCAATTCTTACATTAATGAAATCAGCTACAACTTCATAACTCATTCCGGGCCATTGCTCTCACGATAATCATCTTTCATACTCATCAACATTGACTCATGATCGCTAACTGTTCATGTGCTCTAATTCTCTAAACCTCAACCAACAAGTCAACAAACAACGTTTTCTACATTTCATTCTATTTCAATCAATGACAGTATTATTTACAGATTCATGATTGCAGAAACCGTCTTTGCAGTTTGTTCAAATTACAGACACAGTCCCTACACCTTCAAAAGTGCAGACGTAGTCCCTGTGAAAAACTTTGGTGTGCAATTATCGTCCCTGACACAGAATACACCTACACTTATGAGTTTCATATGGTCTCATGCCAGGGCTCGTCCCTGGCATGGACTGCACATGCACTTCAAAAGTTCATATATTCTCGTGCCAGAGACGATAATTGCACACCAAAGTTCCCCACAGGGACTACGCCTGCGCTTTCGAAGATGTAGGGATTGCGCCTACAATTTTGACAAACTACAAAGACGGTTTCTACAAATTTTCAACATCCCTAACCTAATTTAACAATAAAATAACAAACTTAATTAACTAACTAAATATATAAAAATATATATATATAAAATTAATACCATCAGAATGAGCTTCACAACCACGTTCATGAGGAATATCAATCCCACCAATAATCAAAGGATATCCAGGCTCCAATCTATGCAAATCAAATCCATGCCCTACTCTAAACGGCAACACCTTCGCCGGAATATCCTTTTTAACCGCCGGAATATTCTCTGTTTCCACCGCGGCGTTAACAACAACAACCGCCGCCCGGTGTTGAGTCGGCCGGAGCGTGAGAGACGAGCGGCGCGTGGGGAAGCGCGTGGAGAAGGTTTTGGTTGTTGTGTGGAGTGGTGATGTGGTGTAGATTGATGAAGCTGTTGATGTAGCCATGGTTGGTTGGTTAAGTGTGTGTGTGTGTTTTTTAGTGTGTGTTTGTGGAGTGGTATTTATTTAGGCGTGGGATTGGGTGTGGGGTGGTGCAGGTGTTGATATGGTGTTCCGCGTGTGTGTTGTTTTTTTGAATATTGGGTGTTGGATAATAAAAGTCAAGATGTTGTCACTAAAATTGTTTTATGTGGTAGAGTATCTTGTAACGAATATTTTTTTAGTAGTGTGTTTGTAGTGTGTGAGAAGTAAAAGAGGATTGAGTTGGTGTACAGTTGTACACAGCACAGGTTTGTTTGGCAACAATAGGAGAGCACTAACATAGCAGTTTTTTCTATATAAACTTTTGGTAAGTGTAATCACAATGTGTAAAAGTGGTAATTTATGCCTAAAAAAAAAAAAAAAAGTTAAATAGATAATTTTTTTAAAGATTTAGACACATTTAGCCATTTTTTTAAAAAAATTGACATATTTTGCTCATTTAGAAGTTAAATGAACATAATCAGCACATGTTTTTCTCGAACATTAAATTGTTTTTAATGAAAATTTTATAGATATAGCATATTTGGTTACTCAAATATAAATGATTTGTTACGTTTGAAGAATTTTTTTAGGTGGTACGTTTTAACTTTCTAAACGATTAGGTACATAACATAAGTCCGTTTGGCTCATATGCCCATTGGGCTAGTGCCGTTGCTTGGTTACGTTCCCTTGCGGCTTCATTTTGCCACCTCTAACAATGTGTAAAACAGCTCCATGTTCAATGCTCTTAAATGGCCTAATTGGAAAATCTATAAAGATATGATTGTCCATTTTGTATATTCTCTTATTGAGTTGGGATCCTCTACAAAGCAACCAAAAATTAAAAAGTGTAAAAAGTATTCTTAACCGTCAGATCACTCTTATCTACCATCCAAAACAATCACCGAGTGGGATCTATCTTAAAATAAGAATAAAACATACATAAGAGGCAAGATATTAATTAAACAAAAAAAAAGCCATCTAATCAAGCACTTCTCTAGCTTGATTTCATTATTTCTTGTCAAAATACACAACACAACCTCTAAATTCTCTCTCTATATATTTGGGAATCTTATTAAGTTTTATCATATCAAAATTTATAAATTTCAATCGTTTTAGGTTAAAACATAAAGATTTCGAAAAGATGAATCCAACTGGTAAGTTGGCATTATGTTTATAATTTTGTTTTGTTCATGTATATATATGATTACTAGCAAAAACTTATTTTTCTAAAATTGATAAAAGTTTTGATTTTATTAAAATTGTTTTTATTTTCATTTGTTTTGTCAAATTGATAAAAGTTTTGATTTTTTATTAGTTTTGTCAAGTTGATAAAAAGTATTAATTTTTTTTGTCAAGTTGATAAAAGTTTGATTTTATAACAATTTTTTATTTTTGTTAAAAATTATTTGTAAATTTATGATGAATCCAGGTGAATTGATTGATTTGTTATTGTTTAGTATAAGGTTGTTTTGTTTATCAATTATTGATTTAGTATAAAGTGGTTTTGTTCATCAGTTATTAATTTAGAATTAGGTTGTTTTGTTCATCACTTATTGATTTAGTATTAGGTTTTTTTGTTCATTAGTTATTGATTTGTTCATCAGTTATTGATTTAGTATTAGGTGGTTTTGTTCATCAGTTGTTAATGTAGTATTAGGTAAATTTGTTCATCAGTTATAGATTTAGTATTTGGTGGTTTTGTTCATCAATTCTTGATTTAATATTAGATGATTTTGTTCATGATTATTGATTTAGTAATTGCGGTTTGTTCATGAATTATGTTCATCGATTATTGATTTGTTATTGCTTAGTATTATTAGGTTGTTTTGTTTATTAGTTATTGATTTGTTCATCGGTTATTATTTGTAGTATTAGGTTGTTTTATTCATCGGTTATTGATTTGTTCATCAATTAGTGATTTTTGTTCATCGATTGATTTAGTATTAGGTGGTTTTATTCATCAGTTATTGATTTAGTATTAGGTTGTTTTGTTCATCAGTTATTGATTTGTGCATCAATTAGTGATTTAATATTAGGTTGTTTGTTCATCAGTTATTGATTTGTTAATCAATTATTGATTTAGTATTAGGTGGTTTTGTTCATCGATTCTTGATTTAGTATTATGTGGTTTTGTTCATCAATTTAGTATTAGTTGTTTTTTCATCATTTAGTCAGTTATTGATCATTATATTCTTCTTCATCAATTATTTTTGAGTGTTAGGTTACTTTATTTATCTATCATTGTTTTATTCATCAGATATTGTTACTCATTTTTTTTTTTTGTTTATCTAGGGTATGTTCATCATTAATTTTGCTTAGTATAATAGTTTAAAAATATATACTCATGATATTTTTGTTTTATATGATAAGGTAAGAAGTTACTTGGCAATGACAAATCATATTCATTCACTCAATGGCGATGATTTTAAGTGAAGAATAGAGAATGCTCCAAACATGTCGAGAAAAAGGCTATTGACGTGCCACCAATTATTTGATAAAGAAGCTAGTGCTCTTCTTGAAAGTGAACTACGGTGTTCAACTGGTTAAGTGGCAATCGATGTAATTGATGAATGTTTGGGATATGTGCTTGCTGGTATGGTTAAATAGTTTCTTGATAGTAGCGGTTTTGGTTGGTTGGAGCGGGCAAGTGATTTTTATTTCTAGAACAATCGATGTAATTGATGAATGTTTTGTATAAATATTAGGCTTTTTTGTTCATCAGTTTTTAGGTTGGTATGAATAGTGATTTTGGTTGGTTGGAATGAACAAGTTATTTTAGTTTATGAGAACTATCGGTTTATTATGTTTCTATTATATAAGCCGATGAACATCTTAAATAAATTTGATAAACTTTGCAAAAGAACTTATAAATAAGCTGATGAACAAAACACTAATATACGATCATAATAGAAAATATAATAGTGGATGATCAAAGATGTTGAACAACAATTGATGAACTATGATAAGCGATAAACATATGATAACACATGACAATAGCGATGAACTTATGATATCACGATGAGCCTATGATAAAATTGATAAACTTTTGCCAAAGAACTTTTATAAATAATGATGAACAAAACAACAATTGATCATAACAATATAATAAAGTAACTGATAATTATTAAAAAGCATTCTTATCAGGATGAACTTCCATTTATTTATCTAACAAAAAAATCAAAGTTCCTTTTGATTAAAAAATATATACAAAAAATCTTATGAGACAAAACTTCACATTTATTTATCTAATAGAAAAAAAAAGTGAAATAGTAACTAGTAATTACACACAAGCATTCTTCTCATACAACTTAAGCTATTAGCGGCAACCTTACGCTTACTCTCTCTCCTTTTATAGCGTAAAAATATCACTAGCCTTCTTAGCATCAATTTGATCTCACGATAGCATTGCACACGATCATGATCCTTCATGCTACATTTGCAGAATCTACGATTCTTCTACTTATTTCCCCAATTGGATAAGCTGACGCTCAACATTGCTCTTAATCCTTTTCGCCCAACCTTATTACTAACTTTGTTTTGCACAATAACAATTGCATGATCAAAAGAAAGTCTGAACAACTGTGATGAACAAAAAAACGATGAACAAAAAGCGTGTTCATCAATTAAAAGCATAAAAACAAGCGATGAACCTATGATAAAAGCAGAACAATAACTGATGAACTTATGATAACTGCGGGACTAAAGCTGATGAACCTATGATAACTCCTAACCTAAAGATAACATAACTATAACACAAATAAACTAGCGTGAATATATGTAACATTATAGCTAAAAAAGACAATAGAATTTAATATGTTCATCAACTAACAAGAATATAACTAAAGAGCATAAATTGATTGTACATGACAATTGATGAACCAAAACACACACATAACGGAGACAATAATGATAAAGCCAAAATACCATAACCGTGTCAATAATTGATGAACCAAAAACACATACGGACAATAATTGATGAACAAAAAACATCATGCGAGGACAATAGCGATGAACAAAAACACGAGGAAAACAAGACAATAATTGATGAACCAAAAACCCATAACCACGGGGCGATAATTGATGAACCAAAACCATAACACGGAGGACAACAAGCTGATGAACCGAAAACATAATAGCAAAACAAAACACAAATAAAATTCTGAAAAACAACAAATAGTTATTATGTTCATCAACTAAAACAAAAACATAAATTGACATCCGCACTAAGATAAGCACTAAGTGATGAACACGAGATAAACATAACGACCAAGTGATGAACCTATATGATAACGCAATAGCTAAAGTCGATAAGCGTGAGCGAACAAAAAAACAAAAAACAAAAAACTAATGTTCATCAACTAAAAAATCATAAACTAGCGATGAACCTATGATAACATAACCTATGAGCAAAAAATATGCAAAAGTTAGCTGATGAACATGCGAAAAAACTAATGTTCATAGATATTCCTTGTTATAATTTTCATTCACTTTATTATTTAGTGACATCAAATAATACAAAAACCTAACATAATCATGAAATTACTACTAAATGTATAACATAAAAAAAATATAAAAATAGAAATAGAAATTAAAAACCTAACATAATCCTGACATCAAATAAACACCAAAAACCTAACATATTCATGAAATTACTACTAAAAATGTGCTATCAAACATAAAAATTATAAACATAAAATAGAAACTATCAATAATACCTTGATTAAACACCTAAAGATCATCAATAAGCCATTAAAACAATTCTATCACATTTATGACTTTGAATACGGTTGAAGCATTTAAAGTTAGAAGCACTTGAATTTGTGCATCATTATATCTATCACATTTCAACAACAAATCTACTATGTTTACCGATTATTATGAGTAGAAAGTACAAAAATAGTTTTATTAGGTACATTTTGATGGTGAGGATGATGAATGGCGGCGTTGAAGGCGGTGATGGTGATGGAAGAACGCTGATCTTTGTGTTAAATCGATGATGATGATGTGGTATGAAAGGGGATGAGGAGAGATCAAGAAACCAAGAAGAATAAAAGATGGAAAAGAGATCGAGAAGAGAAAAAAGAGGCAAGAAGAGTATATATAGGAGGACACAAAATTACGTAATATCCTTGGGAGGAAAAAAGAGGAGAGCCGCATTAGGCTCTAAATTACTTTTTAGGCTTTGCAAAGTTATGATACTTTGCAAATGATCCGATACCTTCTCTTATTATATGAGATTTTTGCCCTTTTCATTTAAAAAAAAAAAAAAAAAAAAAATCCAACGTAAGAACATTGGCTCAAACTGTTATCAACTTCTCATAATTCAAAAACTGGGTGAAGGGTACTATATGTAATTCGAAAATATTACAGCGACTATGCTACAAAACTGCAATGAATCGATTTGTGTTGTTTATAGGCACTAAAGATGCACCTTTAGTGAAATACCAGAAAGCCAACTAGCAGTCTAGCAGCAAAACTGTGCAACATGAAGTCGGCTGCTTGTTTTAAGCCTGTTGATTGGAGCTCCTTTTGTAAATTCTAGAGAAGATGTCGTAAACGAACAATATACACTAGAGGTAGACCCACGACAATGTAGTCCATTTACATTTGATGACAAAAGAAAATATCCGCGCTGATCACCCATGTGACAGATGGCGACTCCATCGCATCAGAGTTGGGTAAACAAATTTTGGACAAGGTTTCAATGTTATAATTGAAAAGTCCCCAACTCCTGACCATGCCTCTTGAGTAATACGTTTCTTCCACTGGCCCATTCTAGCCTATACGAGAGATCAAGATTATGAAGCAAGAGTTTCAATCTGTCTAATTCGCTCAAATCCCGCGTATTATCCTGTCAAATGAACAACACTAAATGAGTACTCCTTATCCATCACATATGAATTTATTTGACCAAACGACTAACTGAAAACATGCGTTATAAAGATTTAACGGGGGAACAATTTCTTTCTTTACGTGTGCCACCACTTTTAAAAGGACAAACTGCTAGTTGCCTTCCCAAATAAAAAGAGGCTAAACTGCACATACATGCCCATAATTTCCACATAGAGTAGCAAATTCAATGGATCATATAACAGATGAAAACATGTAATTTCTTAATAATAGTCCAAATTGGATAGGTCAGGTTGGGCCAGGTCTGCAAACACCTTCTTATTCTATTTTCGGTTTCGTAGTTGTATATAAGCAATTTGTTACATAAGACTAAAAAACTATATGCATGAGAAATTATACCAATATGGCACATTTCCTTTAGTTTAAGCTTTTTGCTCAACCCATCCGACCCGTTAGAGATTGAACATAACATAAGTCAAACACGTTGTACATAAAAGTGTCAAATTTGCCGCCTTAGATTCCATAAAATAAAATGTACACTTAGTTTGGATGTTTTGAATTTTGACTTTCAACTTTTTCGAGGTGACTGGATTTTATTCATATTTAAATTACTAAACTGGACTTCAAAAGTCAAAGTCTGTGTCCTTTTAGGACCAGATGCTTATGTTTTAAGACCGTAAGCATGTGACACTCCATTAATTACAAATATACCCTAGTCAGTATCGAAGTATTACCTGTGAAAAATGCTTCCCATTACCCATTACACTTGCCATTATGCTAGACCTTGTGGAAGTAGGAGAGAACCCTTCCCATGGAGGAACAAATATTAATTTTGTGCATTGAACAGGAACAAGATTCCGACTAAGCTTCTCCCACCACATGGACCCCAGTGACCACCATCTAATCATTAAACCATGCTCCGAGAAAGCTACCAGCCCCTGTTAATTAAAAATTGTTATATAACTACTTTAGACTACACATTCGTGATATTAAAATAACATAAGCAATAGGCTGAAATTGCAAAGTACCTCTCCATCAGGTGAAAAACTCAAGGCCGAAATTGCGGTTTTCGGGGTTGAGTCAGAAGCTCCTCCAAGCAAAGTTGGAAGTCCTGGAGGTCCACTGGCATCCAGGATCTTTATCTTTGTCATGCTACATTTAGAAATTATATTATTATTTAAAGGTCATCTAAAAAATGAAAATAAAGATACACACATGTTACTTTCTGCTATATTCAAATTGTGTGATTACACAATTAATCACTACATACGTATTTGACAGTTTATTATAGAATGAGGTGGGTCAGAAGAACATGTGTATATGTAAATTATGTTCTCACTCCAACTAGGTTATTAGGATCCAAGTTATAAGTTGCAAGGTTTTATATTTAGATTGTCCCTTATTTTATCTTTTTATCCAAACCAATGAGTTGATCTTGACGACCAGCGACTAGGTCTAGTGAATCATTATGCCTATGAGTAAGTATACACTATATCAACTATACAAGTATCTGTAATATAATGAATGGACTTGTATTTCTATTACGTCTAGTGAACCTCAGTATATAAAAGGCAAGTGAAAAGCTTTATGAATTACCTTTGCATATCATAAACACGGATGATAGCTTTGTTAATATCTCCAATTGCATCCCCAACAGCCAACCGAGTAGATGAGTCATTCAGGGTTACCATGGGGAAAACACGCACAACTTCCTTTAATGTTGCCATTGAATTCTGTAAGCAACTTCTACGCATGGCCAAGTTGCCAGGGTCCATTGTCTGTAAAATAAAATTGACCACCTGCAACCTGGCTAATTGTTAAAACATATTATAGTTGAAACAAAAAATACCATAGAATCATAAAGGAGGTATCAACACATTCTATAGGAGAATAAACAAGTAAACAAAGCTAATAACATTACAAACCTTATCAAGGTAAGGAGCCAAATTTCTAGGAGAACCACGAGCGACTCTGATGAGGGTCATGAGGGACACTATATGAACAGGTGAATCAGATGCGGTAGACCATATTTGTCTTTCTATCACATGTAAAAATGCCGGTACATCAGCCATTGCTAAACTAGGTAAAAGAATTCCAACCAACGACTCCTGGATCTCCAAAAATGTATCTGAACCATGTGTTGTTGGCTTGGCAGATGCTCCATTTACATGCTCAATTTGAAGGAATATATCCGAAATGATACGAGGTATTTCAGAACCGATGCACAAACTCCATGTGTTCTCCATACCTTCTGCAAGAATCTCAGCAGCAGTAGAACTATATTTTTCATTCATGGCCATAACTAACTTCAATAATGGATGTACGCATAACATGGCAAGACCTGGTTTCACAAGAGTTGGATACCAAACAGCCAAAGCAGCAGCAACCACCATATGTGAAGTCATTGCGTCTTGACTTGTTCCCCATACACAAGATATCCAGTCTTGACGTTCAAATGATTCTAACCATGCTAGCATTTCAGAATTATCTTTGCTTGAATCTAATGAGATATTTTCCGATATATTTTCTGCACCGCCATTTGATTTATTAGCACCATCTGACTTATTGTTACGAAGGGGATGAGGAATTGCCCTTGAAGCAGCACAGTGGAATAATGAACGTGCAGCCATTCGGACATGTTCACTCTTGTCTTGCCAAAAGCTTATCAAAAGCTTTATTTCAATAAGAAAAAGGATCAGAAAGTTTTTTTTAACTAAACACTGTGTGCAACAAAATCAGTAGTTATGGGCCGTAACATGTGGCCGCACCAAATTTATCGGGACAAGAAGTTACCTGAAGCAAAGGTGGCTTAATGTTGGGGAATTTCTCTGCAAACTGTCGTGTGTAAAAAGCGGCTAAAGCACTGCAAAACAGAAAGAATTAATGAACCATATAATCTGACTATCCCAGAAAAAGTTTGAGATAAACTCTTGGAACCTTTTTAAGAAAGAAAAATGTTTCAAGCATTGGCTACTGATCTAGTGCAGGATTGTTATTACAAATAATCGTGTTACCTGCTTGCACTGGAGCATGAATGAGACAAGCTAATCATGTGTTGAGCAAGGGACACCATTGTTAACGACCTGATTGCAGAGAACTCAGACGATGATCTCCAAAGCTGACACATTTAGAAAAATATTTAAATATAATAGATGTGAAATAATAGATAAACAGATATAGTAAACAGATATACTATATGGTACCTCTAGCGTTGCACTTTGACCAGGAAATGTTAACGTGAGAGACCCTCTATCTCCGAGCAAACCAGAAGCAACAAAAAAAGTATTAGGTTTTTTGAGCTTCATCTCAGAAACCAACAGTTTGTCAAGCTCGTAATCAACATCCCACAAGTGCAAAACCGACAAACTGAACCGAAATAAAGACCCTTCTAATGAATGGGCCCAATCAGTGTAATCAGTAGTATCCGTCAAGGTCTCTTGTGAAGCATTTCTACTATCTGTACTCACCGGGTACTGTATGTTCTGAACCGATTCTGATTTCTCAACAAGAGTCCTCCCAATTGCATCTTTTTGCCTTACAAAAGATTCTGTTCTAAGCGACATTAACGATGTCATATCAAACGTAAGTGTTGCAATTCCAGGAAACGGGCACGAACATGTTATTGGATGTTCACGAGAAAAATCTGATGACGAAACGCCTTTTTCAGGAGTGTTTGGATGAGATTGTGAAACTTGCGTGTCTTCAATTACTGGCATAACCAAAGACGAAGTAGAAGTGTTGTTCCTCTCCATAGAACTAGCTGACGTATTATTCTTATTCCCGCTCATACAAAAATGATCAAACATTGAATGAGCAGCACTACCACGAAGAACTCGCTCACGTGCCCCTGACTTTACATCCCAAATATACAACACGTCAGATGAATCAGATGTTGCTGTATGATTCAGAGAGAAGCATGCTAAATAACCACGTGTACTATCCCAAACTATTTTTGAAGGTACATACGGATGTCCTGGAAACATTCTTTCCACCCGTAAAGTCTCAAGTGAAGCTAAAGCAACACATGCGTCATCACCAACGGATAAAAAACAGTCACTCCATGGACTATCAGTATTGGACGGGGGTAAAATGATTCGACGAACAGGTTGAACATGTTGATGCATCACTGTGACAAGATTACTGGAGTTAAGATCCCATATACGTATAGTACAGTCCATACTACCAGATATTAGGAAAATGTTACTGTTGAAACCCCTCGAGTTACTAACCATCTGATGTGCGGCTAGACAGAGTATAGCACCTGTGTGGCCTGAAAGATATTGCTTCGAAGCACATGAATCAACCTCTTGAGTATCAGCATTTTCAGAAAACATATTGAACCGTAAAACTTCTATCTGCCCACTGTCGTATCCATAAACTATCGCATAAGGGGATGAGTCGTTTTCAGATATAACCATTGAAGAAGTGACCACACATTCTTTACTATCGTTACCATTTGAAGTCTGTGCAATGTTCTTTTGGTCCACAAACCACTCATCAAAATAGCTACCTTTTGCAACCAATCTACATTCTTGATAAAACTTTTCATCATTATCACATATTTCCCATATCGTTATCAGGGGTTTCCAGTGTACTGGTTCTCCAGTATGGAGGCAATTTGATTCAATTCGCACAAAATTTTGATTCATTCGAGTAAAAGAAAATGATAATTCGATGTTAGGAGGATGTGAAACAGCTGGGACAGCACATAAAGGCGCATATTTGAAAATTTGTCCTGAATATGATATGGTGTACATAATTACATAACCTTTGTTGTTCCACACAGCAAAAGTTTCTACAAATATGTTAATGTTTTCCTCGCTTCCAAGAAACAAGCAACCGGCAACATCATGTTGACTAAGGTTGACATCTTCTAATAGTGAAATCTCGCCAACTTTAGCATTACCGTCCACAAGCTTAAATACACAACTGGTTTTATACAATACTGCTAGAACTTGCCCAGAAGCAGCAAACGAAATCGGATGTTCTCCTTCACTTGATTCTTGAACCCAATCAGACATTTCCAGATGGCGAGAATTCTTCTGTGAGTCATCTGTAATTTCTTCGTTTCGGTCGGTGTCTTTTAGCAGCGGCACACATTGCACATTACCAAAAGAGTCAGCTACCAGTACCGATTCCTTATCCATATCGCTAAAGGGTGTCACAATGGACATAAACTCAAAAGGGCCAATAGATAAAGTACCACGAAACACAGTTTGCACTATGGTTAAGGTATACGAATCAATTATCACAACTGTACATTTTGATGGTTTGTTGGATTGTGGCTCATGATGTTCAGTTGAATCAAGTGATTGATGATCTATTAAATTAACTGAATCAATGAAATGACATGCAACACATACATATCTACTATTTCCAGGCAATGGTTGAACCATGTATGGACTTCCGACCCACGCTGGCATTTTCCTTCTGCGGGAGCAATGTCCAGTGTCTCTGCCCCAAACGCATAATATACCATCAGTACACGCACTTATTAGAGAACCATAGTTAACTGAACTAAAGTTTGGTGCCACATTACTTGAATCGGTTTTGTTATCATCTCCTACAGTCGACGAAGGGGAACAGATACCCATGTCAGAAATTGGTGCAGTGTGACCACATAAGATAGCAACTGGTTTAATGTCCTGACAAAAAAAACCTCCATTAAAATGACAAGCGCAAGCAGAAGCTTGTTACTTACAAATTACATTACAACTATTGCTGCAATTGCGAATTTTACGCAATGAAGTACGTTAAGCAATACGGGTTTCAGGTAGAAGTCTATATCTTCCAAGTAACATGAAATCAAGACAAAATGTATACAAGAATCCTTGTAATCTATGCGTTGATAGTGTTTGATTCATAAAGGCAAGACCAAAACTCCAAAAGGTGGTAAAGAACTAAAGATAGAACTTCAGTGGTAAAAGTACCACAACACCTCCAACTATTTAGCATAAAACTAAAAATGCAAAACTGTAATAAAATCCGTTACATAGACCCTTCAGAATACAGGTAACGTTAGCAGCTAGTTCACATTTACTCTCCCAGTCTCCCTTCCATAACTCATTAACTAATTTGATACCCAACGTAATACATATCTACATATATCCATCTTAGAACTTTCAAGGAGACACTGCCTAATTTGGGGCAGGATAACAAGTTCGTGATAGTAAAGATCCTAAATTCCATAACAATTGGTAAAGTTTTATCTTCAAAACCGAAAAGAAACATTATGTTCATAAAAACTAATTCTAATGACAACATGAAACTAAGATAAAAGTATTGATTGCCAAGAAAGGACATCAAAGAGATCAAAATTTGACAATGTCGCGTATGAAGAAGTGACTGTTCCATTTTTCAACTATATGATTTTAGATCCTACACAAATAGGGAGAAATTTCAACTTTTGACAAATCTAGCTACCCACATATAATTCAACTTTCAACTAAATTTCCCTAAATTTGATAGTTGAAACTGTTAGGTTGTGTTCCTATGAGACGTACTATGTTACCATGCATTTTCAGCTTACAAACAATTTCAAAAAAGTCCTTACCAATTTAGGGAAGGTCGGGAGGATAATTTTTCCTAAAATACTCGTATTGTCCCATAACTATAGTCCAGATTTGACTTCCATGCATCAAAACAGTTAGCTTTATCTTCAAAAGTTAAAAATAAACAATCTCCTCTAGCTTTAATGGCAGCACTAAACTTAGAACTAGCAAATCATGTTGGCTCTGCAAACATCAATCTCAACTTAGAACTACATAAAGGAACTACATTTGAGCACTAAGAATTCTAAATCGATTATCTCCAGCAATTACATATAATATTAACCTATCCAAATCCATAAGCCGACTTCTTCTAACAGTGAAATTGTGTTTGCCAACAGTTACAACTTAGACAATAATAAAAATTAATAAATAATCTAATCCTAATCACTAATTCAGTTACACATTGAGAAGTGTTAGGGTGTGTTTGGCAAAAATAACAGTAGCAGTGAGCTGTATTTTTCTATAAAACGTTTGGTAACGTAGCTGTAGTTGTAATTATAATGTGTAAAACAACTCCTAAATCACAACGAGCATTAAAAATCAAACGCTCAACACTCACCGCTCCTAAATTCTCCTAAACGCTCTGCGCCAAACACACCCTTAGTTGTAGCAATTACATACAATCTCGATCTACGATATCAAACAAAGAGCAAGATAACAACAAAATTATATTGATCATAAACACTAATTCTGTTTACAAGAATAAGCAAAATAAGAGTTCAAATTCATCACTAATGATCACTAAAAATAACCTAATCAAAACTATAAAAAAAAAAATGAAATATTAGTTAAGAAGTTACGTGATCTAAGGATGAGGATAAGTTCCACCAGAAAATGGAGCCATCGGATCCGCCGGTGTAAAGAGTAGGTGGACGGTCAAGTACGACGGTGGCGGTGACTTTGTGTACCGGCGGTGATTCTGACCATACACATCCTACAGATCGACACTTCATTGCTTAAAAGGTGATGATCATGTATTATAGATAGATTGGAATATTTCTTTTGGGTTTAGATTGTAGTAGTAGTAGAGTTATGAGGTGTTGGGATCCTGTTCTTTCTAACTAAAATACAGCGATGGGACAAAACTCCTTTTATACTTCTTTCACAAAGTTAATGTTTGATATTTATTTTAGGGGTAATTATGAAAATATATATTTTGCTTAAGGTTTCAAACACTTTTTAGAAAAAAAGTTGGGGTATTTTCAAAATATACTTTAAGACTTGCGATTTTTTTCTTCCAATCTAAGAGTGTCAAGTGTCCTGACAATTTTCAGAACCTAATGATTGGAATTACCTTTTCGTACCTATGATTTATAATCGACTTATATTCAAATACTTTTTAAGATTCGAACATTTTTTTTTGATATTTTCGAGAAAAAGTCAAACTTTAGAAAGTATTATTTTATTCCTTGCTCCTTCCCAATGCCGAATGACTTTAAGTCAATTAATTTGAGTTTATTTTTAAAAATTGTACTTTTGTACTTATCCATTTTTACACGCATCTGTAAAATACTTTTTACTTAAGCGTTTTTTCAATTTTCATATCACATATCTTTGGTAACCTTATTCAATGAATTAGAATAACACATACATTACAAAATACTCCTACAATTCAAGAACTATCCGCTTCTAAACTCAAAAAAAATGTTCGTATTCGGGTATGTATTTCTATGTTGATATATATAAATTGTTCGATCTTTGTTTTTCCTCGTATTTTATTTGAAATTAATCATGTTTAATAGTAGTTTTGCAACAACAATTTAGTTTGTTTAAGTTAGCAAAAGGTTTTAGATTGTGTTGGTTTGTAATTTATCCGTGTCTGGAGATGCTGATGCTTTGTTGTTGTACCTTTTGCAATAAATGCATTAAGGAATGAAGTAATATATGATATTTATTACAAAATTGTACTGTGAGGCTTGGATGATTGAATGTACTTTACTCCCCTTATATGTAATTAAGTAGAATATGTTTTTGATTTTATTTTCTTTTATTTATTTATTTATTTATTTTTTTATTTAATTTTTTCATTTGTAGGAATATGAGGCAAAATCATCATCAAGTAAACCAAACTACTTTTCTTTAATAAAATCCAAGTTGGATTAAAAACGAAGGAAGTTGTTTCGGGAACTTGTTTCGGAAATGGTTGGACCTTTCTAATTTTGACCACGAAGCACATATGATAGATTATATTTTACAAAAACAATGTTATCCGAATGAAAATCATTATGATATGCCGATTGTATATTATATTGAAGACCGTCCCCTACATTTCGTCGTCCAGAGTTTTAGCTTATCACTGGTTTTAATTTTGGAAAAGTAAGTTTTGAAAAATATGGATCTGGACACCTCAATTTTAGGTCAAGGGTTTTCCCAAAATGTTCAGGTTCAAAAATTACAAACTTAGATATTCTTGGCCTAATTGAGGATGAAGAGGCATTTGGTATCATATGCAACGAAGATGCAGTACGTCTTTGTCTATTGTTAGCTTTGGAGGTTATCTTCATGGGCAGATTATTTGTTCAGGAAGTTGATGATTCTCTCATGCGATTAGTTGAAAACCTAGATGATTGGGATGCCTTCCCATGGGGAGAGCATATTTGGAGGCATTTGTATGATGAAATTTTGGATGTTGCGGATAAACACAAGTAGGATTTCCTTCAAGGTATTAACAAAGACCACAAGTTTGTTCCAACCTATACACCGTCCGATTCTGGGGTTCAAGGTTAATATTTTATGTATCAATATACACTAGAGTCATTTTATGTATCAATATTTTATGTTATTACTTTTTATTGAAATTCCAAAATCCGTATAGATATGGATACTGGAGTCTTTTGAAAGAAGCATTCTATGGTGGAATAAAGTTCCTGATATTATGCCAAGAGGAGTAGCGTGGTCAAAGAATACACCCTTCAAAAGATCTGATTATAAGTTTCTTTTTGGAAAGGTAAAAGTAATATTTAAATTTTTCTTATTGATGCAATCTTTTATTCTACATTAATGCAATCTTTTATTGAACATTATTATTTGATTTTTAAGGATTTCAATCCTGTTAAAGAACTTACACCGACAATAGCTGAGGAGATCGATTGGTATATAAAGTTTACGGCGTTTCCATGATTACATACCTAGAACTCCATCAAGTGAAAACCACACATCTTTACGAGAATGGTTGAAGAAGATGGCCGCAAAGACGCAAACGTGGCAAGACTGAAAGGAAACATTTACCTATTATATGCAGGAGTGAGAGCAGTATAATAGAGATCAGCATAACACAGGATGGTGTTATTACAGAGTTAAATAAGCGTTTGTTCAAACTCGAGACAATTATTCAGGTTATTTAAGCTTTATATTCTCCTCATAGACCCATCAATAATCACACGACTACTGATAATAATATACGCCCTTTTTCGTGTTCTTACTCAAGAAAGAAATGGGGTAATATATCCTTTTTTCAGATATATACTTTGACATCATTTTCTCTGATCGTCAAATAAGTTTGCACCAAATTTACAAAAACAGCCCTTCAAGTATCCATTATCGTGAACCGCTAGCGTTGGATTGAAAACCACTAGCAAAGTGGTTTCATATACTCTAGCAGTGGATACACGAAATTTACAAAACAGCCCTTCAATTATCCATTATCGTGAACTCGCTAGCAAAGGATTGAAAACCACTAGCAAAGTGGTTTCATATACTCTAGCAAAGGGATTGAAAACTTAATTTATCTTTCGTATATATGGTTTTTATAAATACTTTTTTTCATTCTTAGGAGAAATTGGAGTTAACTAATGATCTTCGACATCTTAGTGCACAGTTTTGTGATGAGCTTAATCATGATTTTCTTGACTTGTTTGAGTCAAGTCAGTCAAGCATTGATACTAGTTCATCGCCGCTAGATGAATTTTTTGATGACGATCTTGCAAAGGTAATTTACAAAATCAAGAACAAGTGTAAAACCCTTCCACCATAACATATCATAACGATAGGTTCTTTATAAACGCTAACAGGAATTTATTATCCAAGAAGAATTAAGGTTGCGACATGAAGAATTACAAAGTGCCCGTTAAAAGAGCAAAGAGTTGATGCAACAAGAAAAGAGGTTAAGGATGGAAGAAGACAAGTTGATAATGAGGGAAGAGGAAAAGAGGTTGCAGATGAAATGAACGAAAGAAAAGGGAGAAGCAATCATGAACTCAGATCATATGAAAGCCGTAGAGCGCGCTTTTAGCTTTCCAAGAGGAGTGAATAACGTTCGGGTGAAGCTAATTCGTATTATTGGACCAAGGCATATGCTGAAAAGAAAAGACGATGCTCTAGCTTACCTGATCCAGATATGTGTGAAAAACTTAAATTTGTCACGCCTTGGGTTGAGGTATGAAAAATACTTCTTGACAACCTTTTAAAATATATCTTGTTAATGACAATTGATTATAAGTTTAATCATTTCATATACTAGGATCTTGCACGCCCACCGATGCTGCTGCCAACGAGTTCATTTTACAAATGAATTTGACGAATTTCTTGGACAAATTGGACCGCTTAACCGCAAGTTTCCTTGGTGCGACGATGTGTGTGTAGATAGAATGTTTTGGGAAAGTTTTGTTTACTTAGACCCGCTAGAAAGGTTGGCTAAGGGATGAGGCACTCATAAACTGTACCTACTGAATTGATTTCTTATAACGTTTATCACACTCATTCATGTTTCAAATTTACAGCATATAGAGTGGGTTAATTACCTTTGGCATTTAGGCCCGATACGCTGATTGGGCGATGGTTAGTAGCTATTTTGTTCACTGTTACAAAAATTCTTTGCCGTTGCGGTATGCTAATGGTGAAAGATACTCTATTCCATGGTCTGACGTTAAGCACGTAAGTGGCGATATATATATTTTATTCTAGTCCAGTCTCATTCATTTAATTATGCTGTTTAGCTTTTGCCATATATTAATGTTATGTTTGTGACCCAAACGTTGTAGGTTTTCATGCCTATTAATGAAACTGAAGCTCATTGGTGTCTTGCGCGTTTGGAGATAGACACAAGCATTGTTACCTTTTATGATAGCGGTCAAACTTTTGAAGAGGAATGGCGAGAGTTTTATATCAAATTGAGGGAGTGTTTACAGGTTTGACTATTTATTCATATGTCATAAGAATTAATACGTAACCGCTTTTAAAACATTAGTTTTTAAACAAGGCAACTTTTGTCCACAGCTACAATTACCGAGGTCCTAGCACAAGCGAAGTATTTGAGAAGAAAGGCATTGATCCGCAAGTTATTTCATTACATTTACTATCGCCAACAAGCACCGGCAAGGCCGATATTTGGTGATTGTGGTATTTGGGTATGTATTTTTTTATACCACTTGGCTTTTGGTCTATCATTGATGTGGGACCGTATTCGTGCTACGCTTTCATACCGTGAACAAATGGCTAGGTTTTTTTTAAACACCGTGTTTGTGTTTAGTTATGTTCTAGTTTTGTTGATGTATTACTTGAAACAAATTGATAACCATATGCTCCCTTGAATGGTTTTAATTTTTGTATTCAGTATGTTGTATTATATTGTTGTGTTCAAACTAATGTAATAGGATAATTAGAGACGCTACAAATTTGTTTACTAGTAATATTTTTCTAAAAATATAAGCACACACCAAACTATGGATATACAAAGTAGGGCAAACCCATGCATGCTACTTTACAAGTATTGTCCATTCAGTATGCATTATCCAACATGTAAATTAGGCGACTTTTTTTGGGTGAGTTTGACTATATCTTAGATATATCATTTGAGTATGGTTGTACTGTACTTTTTAGACACTTTTATACTGTTCACTTTTTTGTACCTTTTGTAGCTTTTGTACCTATTATTAACCAAAACTAAATTTTATTTTACATATATTTTGTGTTTTTCAGATTTCTACTAACTATGGCATCACAAAACACAGAATCAAAGGCCTGTTATGAATTATGGTATCAAGAATGGCTGTAAGTTTGTCCATTTACTTTTTTCTGTTAAATTTTATCTTAAATATATTTTGTTTTGCTGAATTATTTCCATTGTTACACAGAATGTCTGAAAACAATCAAGATCTTGGGTTTGATGTTTATCATGCATCGGTTTTTTATCCCTTAAGACATTTAGGTGGAGATGTTTTACATTTGAGGTTACCTAGGTTGAGTAGGTTATCGTATTCTCAAATATGTGACATGCTATTGAAAGAAATTAAGGAGGATTTGGGCTTGGTATTTTTGGCTTCCAAGTAGTAGTCTGGAGGAAGGGTTGACCCTTGTAGAAGGTGATAATGATGTCAAGAAACTGTATGACATGGCTGAGCTCCATGGTCTAGTTGAGATCTATGTTTGTCATCACCATGGTTCATTTAGTTAGCTACTATCACAAGAACTCTTTTGATTCCTCGCACGATGAACTGACATCTAAAATTAAAAGTCAAAAGAAAAGAAAAAGATGTCGATCGTCTGTCGTTTGAAGAACTAATGGCATGGGAAAAAGAAGAAAAATCACCGACCTACCTTAGGACACCTTATGTCAAGCCTTTGTTAGAAGCTAGTTTATTCATAGGAAAGTCTGAATTTGGTGGTAATAATGACCTTGAATACATTCCTCCTTGTTTAGGACTACAACCGACCTTATGTGTCGAATGACTTTGAAGATTCTTGGACACAAAAGTCCACTGTTACCGAGTGTTTGTCAAACGAACGTGGGTTCGAGATTAGTCCATTAAGAGGTAAGAACCTTTTTAACGACTTTCAAGTCTTGTAATCATGACCTTCAGGATCCACATTCTACTAGTTTACTCCCATCTATTTAAACCAGCCCTTTAAAGTGTAAGAGGCTTTTTAATGATATTGATGGCCTTCCTACAGCTTGGAAGCTCATGTAGTTCAATATGTGTCCAAGAAAAGTCGTTTTGAAAATGGTACCTTGAAATCTAGGAGATTATTTGATGAATTTGAAGCAGTTGGTAGTAATCAATCGGATGATATGAAGGGTGATGAGGCAATCAGTTTAATTTGATCAAGTGATAGTTGAAGGTTCCACAACTGATGGTTCCATGTCATACCCAACCTCTTCTCGATCCAAGTAATTGAAGGTATGATGAAGACTACCATGTGGTAGTTATTTGATCTTCCAGGGTGGTATGTACCCTGTTAACAATTTGTATTTTTTTCCTGATGCATGATGACTAGTTAGTGTATGTTACAAACTACTAACTAATTCATCATGATGAAACAATACAAGATGTGGTGAAGGCTAGTTAGTGTATGTTACAAACTAGTATGTGATGATGGTTCTACTACCATGTGTATGTTACATTGCAATTATTTTGATTAAATATGCTGATGTCTATTTCAGTCTTGACTTGGTTCTATCAGCACAACTATCTCAATAAATTATTTCATAGATAAGATTTTCAACACAACCATTACATTGTTAAATGTTACACTCATAACATTCATTATTCAACCATTACATCCATTCAAACAAGTATGCTAGAACCACATCCTTCTTCTTGTTTTCCTTTCCTTGAGTTTTTCAAAGACTTCTTCCATATCTTTAATCCTTTTTTCCAATGCCTCAACTTTTTCTAGTGTAATGCCATCTTGGTTTCCTTCCAATTAACATCACCATCTAGATTTTTCTTCTCAGATAAGTCGAAAGCCATTGTGGATTGTTGTATGTGTACTATCGAATTGTCAGCAGCATCCTCTTTCCTGTTTGGCACTTGTTCATAATTACCTTTTCCAGATAAGTTCAAAGCCATTGTGGATTGTTGTATATGTACTATAGAATTGACTGTATTTATGCTTATTTTGTTGACTTGTGTTTAGGCGGGAAAATTATTTTGGCGGGAGACTAGATAAGCGAATTTTTTAGCGATATAGTCTGAGCGACTTTTTTAAAGCGATTTATGAAACACTAAAACCTTATATTTTAGCTATTTTTGGCCACATTCAATTTCTACCACTAACCCTTGCTTTTTTCGTAAGCAACTGCAATTTCGCCAATTATTAAAATTGAATTTCAAAAGGTTCGTGATCCTTATTGTCATGGTGGTCCCCATATCAATATTGACTGTATTTTATGTTTCAATATACATTATCAAAATTTTTGGCCACATTAACTTAACTTTACATGCTTGTAATTGTTTATAAGGTAATCATGGCAATCGAGTTTGTGGTGCGACCAAACATAACTTTTACCCTGGGTTTTGAGCTTCCTCGATTTGTCGACCGTGCTTTAATGGGAATCACATTTATATTTAACCGAATACAAAGACAACGGAAGAAAGTAAGGATTGTTGCTCTCTGTTAGGAGGTCCCATTAGAATTGTAGGTAACAAATGGGTAGAATTTGTTCATGAAAACATGTATACGGATGTTCATATGTTACACTTTGTTCAAGAAGGTGATGACTCTTTTACGCATCGCTATGATTCTAATGGCTTGGAAGTTGAGGAATATGCTGGTGTAGAAAGTCGTCATATAAGGTTTCAGAGTTATCTACGCCATACCCTCATATTCCACATGTTATTTATAAGAATTAATTTTTTTGTTTACGCTTAAAAATAAGTGTATTTTTACATCAGATATGTTATAATTGTCAATCATGTTGTTGTCGACATTGCCCGTAATTTTCTAGATGGTATTGGGTTTCAAGGTACTGTTTTTGTTGTTGTTGAAGGAATGGAGTTTAATGGATGTTACTGGGGCTATGAACGGGTCATGATCCTCGCCTTTGTATGTTATGGATGATGAGATGTGGTCGACTGCTCTTCAATATTCCGATATTGAATTTGGCGATGTTATTGTTTTTACTAAATTGGAAACAATAGCTTGAATATAACCGTGTTTGGTTTCATGGTAGGCAAAGATATGGGGCATTTTCTTGGTGTGACGCAATTGTTTTTTCCACAAAATGATCTTGATAATGAAGATGGAGGTAGGCTTGAAATCTCATAATCATATTCAATAATATCATAACATTTATCTTTAAGATTTATTTTGATATTTTTGAAACAGGTGATGAGCGAATGCAACACATTTGCCAATGGTTTGGTCACCTTGATCATTTTGGTGCGAACCGATGTCTTTTACGAAGGTCTACCAAATTCTTCCGTTATGTAAACTTGTAAGTTTGTGTTTTGTGTGTACTTTTTTTTCTATGCATTTATATAATTTTATATAATTTTTGTAATTGTTAAACACCAGGACATTCCAGACCATTTTCTTCACAATCATCCTATGCATTTTTATCAAAATGCACTTTTTAGGAATGATGAAGTCGAATACATGATGCGAATTCAGATTGACTATCATAGAGACAATCCATACCGGGTGAATCATGTGAATGCATTAGGTGATTGGACCTACTTTTTTGAAGATTGTGAGTTTGAGCATGGAAAGATGATAAGGTTTAAGTTCATGTATGTAGATTTTATGATGGTTTGTGTATCCTGTTTTCCATATTTGTTAGTAAATCGGATACGTTTCTTGCATGACATTTTAACTTTTATTTCTTTATTTATTTTTGGGTTATGAACAAACTTTCTGGTGGGTGTGTATATACTTGTATTCGATTAGACTGTTTAGACTGTTACAAATTTTAACAGTTTATGGTAAGTACTTTTCAACATGGCCACTTTATGCAGATAACGGTTAGGCGATCAACCCCTTTATACGTGAGGAGTTTCATTAACAACACAAAAAAAACATTTCACTAAAATTTTTCACAGATATACTTTCAACACAACCATTATGTTGTAATCCTTCATATTAGTGCATAAGACCACTGTGGATCATGGTAGACCAAACTAAAAAACATTTCACTAAAATTTTTCACAGATATACTTTCAACACAACCATTATGTTGTAATTCTTCATATTAGCATATCACTATTTCCTAGGTTTGGTTGATGTAATCTTGGTCAACAGATTGAGTGTTTGTGTATCCATGCTAGGACATTTCAAACCATCGCTAGAGTTGATGAATGAATCCAATGCTTGAGTTAAACCACTGCTAGTAGTGTTGTGTAACCACTGTTAGTATATTGTAATCACTGCTAGCGACTTTTTAGGTGTGAAAAAGGCCCTAAACTCAATGTTTAATTTTTTAGGTAAATATTAAAGCAATTTTTTTAATCGACGTTCTTACATTATAGTACATCGACAACTGTAAAGTACTATCACATAAACCAAAATATATTTGTTTACTTTTTAAAAGTTTCTTTTTTCAATTTAGCTATTTATGATACACTAATACTTTATCTTTTATCTTTTGTGCCCACATTCACTTCCTATCCACTGTAACCCTACTGCTTAATAATCTAATTCAACTGCCGTTGCTCAATTATTAAAATTGAATTGTGCGAAAGGTTCGAATACTTTATTACAACCCCATATCAATTTTGTCTATATTTAATGTTTCAATATTCGTACCTAATTAGGGTTTACATTTAAAATTATATATATATATTTTAAAGTATTGTATTTTACGTTTCCTGTAATGTGATGACACCTAGTTGGACTGATCCTCGTAACTGTTTGACGTTCATGTTTTGGGCAAGTTTTATTTCCAACCGCTGAGGTATGAAAATGGGGGTGTTTTTTATTGGAGTGTGTCCAAGGATAGAAAGCTGGACTATAGTAGTATGTGCTTATTTAAAGAACATACTGAGTTAAATTTCCATTTGTTGTTTTTCTGTTTACCACAATGTCAATTAGAGGTAGGCTTGAAACTAATAGAGTGTGATAGGGATGTGGCTGCCATGTATGACCTTGCGACGATATGGGAAGTTAATGTTGTATATGGCACATAATCCCCAAAACTTATTTGATTTTTATTATCAAAATCTTAACTTTTATGATTCTGAAGATGATTATACAACCAAATTGATTATACATGGAAGAAGATTAAAAGATGCAAGCAATATGACATATGATGAGCTTATTGCTTGGGTAAAGAAGAAGCGAAAGCCTTATTGATGTTGATGCCGATATGTCTGTTAGCCATAGGGATGTAGTTGCTAAGCCTAAGGTTAAGCGAAGTTGGTTTTCATTGAAGAGCAAGATAAAGCCTTTGCATGCAATCGAGCAAAAAATTAAGGTGGTGTAAAAAAAACAACGCTTACTGAGCTGTTAGATGCTACTTTGTGACACATAAATCTAATAAAACAGGCGATATATGTGTCACAAAGTAGCATTTAATGTTCCCCGTGAATACCGTTTTTTATAGCATAACTTCTATTTTACCCGGTATGCTAAAGTTACAAATTAATTCATATCACACTTACCACAGGACACGTATCCATATCGATTATACATTTTTTGATGATGTAGGTTTATGTTTAACACTACTAAGCCAATATCAAGGGAGCATGTTATAACACAGGTATGTTCCCACAAAAGTACTTAGACAAACATAAATAAGTAAGTGCATATATTAAAATATCCAACAAAATTAACCTTAATAGGTTTATTAAAACATCCATAAGCATAAACATAAACTTTATACATTCCTTAAACCCCACAACCCTAACCATATATTAAACTCAAAAGACATATGAAAACACCGAAGAAACCAGACAAGACACCATAGACTTGAGCTTCTCAATGAATGACATAAGCTCCCCTTGCTCGCCGCTTGTTCACAACCTTCGCCAACATGTTTGCAATGTCTGCCAAATCCTCATTTTGCAAAATATTCAATGTGAAATACTTTCCACACTGAATCAAAGGATACAAAAGCTCCAACTCTGCAATCACGAAATCCCTCTCAAAGAACACGAGCCCTAATATCTTGGGCTTTTTGGTTAATTCTGCTTCGTCCACCCTAGTGACAAGAACCTCCCTCCTAAACTTCTCCACCATCATGTCTCTAACGAGACTAGAACCAAAGAACAGCAGCTAACTCCTGCAAAAGGCATTTTTGTAGTCATTTCTTCTTTTGTTATTTTTTTTAACAAAAAGCAGTTATAATTTTCCTTTGGTTTATGTGTGTTTTTATATGAGTTATAAGCTCTTTTGATTTGATAGCCACGCATAGTAATTATGGCCTTTTGACTTATAAGCCATTTTGATTTGATAGCCAACTTGAATCAAAATAACTATAGTAGACTACTTGATGAATTTGTTTACTTGAGGAAATGTTGAACCTTTTTTCTTTTAATTTGACAGTTTCCATGCCTCACAGTAATCGTGACATTAGGAGACGGGTTTAAACATATTGCAAACGTGCATGGACTCAGAATAGTTGTATAGCTAAATTGTATATTCGACAATTGTATTTAGGTGCCCTAAATTTATATGTCTTTATTTAGTTCCCTTCTTTTAAATTGTTGCGAATATTTTACCTAGTTTTTTAAACAACTTTTTTAAGTTTATATTTTTTAAGCAATAAACTTTGTTGTAATTCAAAACATTTTGAGCATGTATATCACCCAAGTATCTAGAAGAAAGTATGGTCCTTATATACAATAAGACATGTTGCAAAATATATATATATATATACAATAAGACATGTGTTTAATAGTACTATCACGTAAACCCATATATATATCGAAAGCACATTTTAAAAGCTGCTTTTTTTTCTTAGCGATTTATGGCAACTATCACACCAACCCCTGACAAGAACTCTAGCTGATTTCAATTCTAAATTTAGTTACAAGTCAAATGCAAATCTTTTTTACTCATACACAACAATAAGAAAAGTAAAGTATTATCACACAAAACCAATGTATCATGTGTACAACATAAACCGATGTATTCTCGAAATGACCTTTTAAATGCGCCATTTTCATCTTAGCGATATATGGAAGCTAAACCCTTTAACCCAACCAAAACTCTACCTAATTTCAATTTTAAATTTAGTTACAAGTCAAATGCAAATCTTTTGTTGACTCTGCTAACACAACAATAAGAAAAGTGTAAAGTATTATCACACAAACCAATATATCATGTAAAGTACTTTCACATAAACCGATGTATTCTGAGCGACTTTTTAAATTCGCCATTTTCATCTTACCAACTTAGACCGACTAGACAAACATATTATGTTTTACTAACAAAAAATTTGATACAAGGATTTATGTGGTTGCTATTTTATTTTAATTATGTCGATTATGCGATATAATTTTTTTTTAATTCAACGTCAATGTAGGTTGTTTAGTAAAACACAAAGACAAATAAGATTAAGATTGACAACGACATAAACAAAAGTAAATACACTTAACTAGTACATCAACACATAACCCACCATAACTAACCTAAATCAAAGATTTACATAACCTAAACAAACATAAACCTAACATTAAGGCTTCACAAAGTCAAAGGACCATTGACTCAAGATGTTCAATGAAAGTTAACAGAAGAAACGCGAGCACGCTTTTCTAAGATGGAGGTCTGCTCCTTCCAATCTCAAACCCTATCTTCAATTTGCATCCTTCTCATGTGCCGAACAGTAAATAAAGTGACGAGAGTTGACCAACAACCAACAAATTTCTCCAATAAGCACATCCCACGTTGTACACGCAGGTTAGCTCATCAATCTTCTCTTGCAGATCTAATTCATCCCGAACAGTATCCCTAACTTCTCCCCAATATTCCACAATCATCATAGACTTGACAGATCGAGAGTTTGATGTACGGGATAGTTGATCCAAGAGGGGAAGACGGGGGTTGGCCATTGTTGTTGTTGGTTGAGATAAGTTTTTTTTAGAGAGGATTAAAAATAGAGAGTGGAAATATAGAGTGTTAAGCACAAAATGTGTTGGTAGTTGTGATAGGAGTTGTTAGAGCGGATTAAATAGAGTGGAATTATAGAGTGTTAAGCAGAAAATGTGTATTGTCATTTAGTAGTTTTAAAATAGAAGTGTAAAATGTATATTGTTTAGAAGTTATCCTCATTTTATTTTAAACATGATGGATGTTTCTCATATATGTTTTTACTGTTCATTTCTGCATGGGAAAAGGTGTTCATATATATGGTTGGATTTGGAGGACATATTTATGACAAAGGATAAACATTAAGGGTGCTTTTAGTTGGAGTAAAAATTCCCTTTCTAGTTTTGTAAAATTTAGATGGGATATTTATCTACCAAAACACTTGAAAACACAAAATGCGTTAATTGATATTTGTATTTTCTATTTTGAAGAAGAAGAAGGAGGGTTGGGAGTTTTCCATCAATTTTTTTTTTTTTTTTATTTTTATATATATATATATATATTAAAATTGTTTTTTCAAAAAAAGAACATTTTTTTTCCCTTTTTGTTTGTGACAACAACACAAAATCGCTAAACATAATTTCATATATAACCATCAATCGATAACATAAAATGTGTTTCCAAAATCACCAATGGTCCGAAACTATACATAAGCTACGTATACGCAAATGGTCCAAAACTATACGTATAATCCATTTAACTGTTGTAGAAGTTAAAGAGAAGGAGGTTGTACAGGACACATCCACTGCTAGTGTTTCTGTAACCACTTCTAGTTTTTCAGAACCCACTGCTACAACTTCAACAGAGGTAACCACACCCACTGTTGTAGAAGTTAAAGAGAAAGAGGTGGTGCAGGCAAAATCCACTGCTAGTGTTTCTATAACCACGACTAGTTATTCAGAACCCACTGCTACAACTTCAATTGAGGTAACCACACCGACTGTTGTAGAAGTTAAAGAGAATGAGGTGGTGTAGGACACATCCATGGCTAGTGTTTCAGAACCACGGCTAGTTTTTCAAAACCCACTGCTACAACTTCAACTGAGGTAACCACACCCACTGTTATCTTAGTCTCACACATTGCTATTACTACCACATCTACAATTGTCACAACTACATCAGTTTCACCACCTAAATCAAAAGAAGTTGAGAAGGAGGTCACAGACACTCGATAAATTTAAGCAAAAGTTCATCAAACCCTACACCTACCATTGCACCGCCCTATATTTCTTAAACCAACTGGACCTAAACCCTTGACTAAAAGTTTGGCTATTGGTGAGCCTTTGAAGAAGAAGGTGGCTCTACCCGATATTGAAAGGAAAAGGTATTGCTGAACCTGAGATAAAGTTTAAGAATAAAGAAGAGCAGATTGCTTATGATCATGACTTTGGTGCAAGAATTGTAGCCAAGAAAAGCGTAAATAGAAAGGAAAAAGCAAGAAGAGGAGGAAGCTAGTCAGAGATGGTTAGATGATTGGGAGGATACACAATCCTATCTTGAAGCTTCTAATAATATTAAGAATGAGTACACTCGTCAAGAGTGGGAACTGTTGTCTAATAATCAAAGAGCAAGAATCTTGGGTGAATGGGCAACAAGGATCAGCAGAGAGGCAAAGAAGTCAAAAGAAAGAAACCTCCTACAAAGAGCTTAGATGAGAAATGCTATGATGAAGATTGTCAAGAATTCGGCATACATATTAACAAAAATCTAAGTAAATGTTTATTTGAGAGGATTAAGGAGATTTGTCTGATGTGTTTGAGGGTTAATGATGATTATAATCCTATGGATTCTGAGAAAGAGGCAGAATGGTTAAAGAAGGGATCCAGTTTTAAAAGACAAAAGGTGGATGAAGAGTTGAAAAAGAAAGAAAGAACTAAACAATATTTTAAGGAGACTGATAATCCTAATCCTGAACCTATTAATCCTATTCCTTTAAAAGCAGTTCATCCTATTATGGATTGGCAGATTGTTATAGAAAAGGGTAGAGAAGTAGTTGAGATAACAAGAGGTGATGGATGCAAATCTAATTATTTCAAATTGGGATTCATGGATTGTTTGACTAAGAGTGATTTGGACCAGTTGTGGAAAGTAATGAAGTTCAGATATGGGAAGTTAGGTCCAAATGGAGAGTTAGCTAAGTTTGTATGGGCTGCTATAAAGAACATGTTTGAACCTGATCTTGATGCTGAATATTGGTATGATTGTGAGGTGGTTGAATGGCTATTGTTCTCATACTGCAAGGTTCATGCTGTAAAAACTAAAAAAAAGGAAAGGTTTTTCATGTTTGTTGATAGGGATTATCCTTTATCAAAGAATGTGGAAAGACAAATGCTGGAAGCTAAACTCACTTCAAGAGGAACAAAGGAGACACATCCTATAATTGATCCACTGTTTCAAAATATAGAGAAGATTGCAGACATACAAGGAACCACTGCCAGAGGTAATTAAACCACTGCTAGAAGATTGAATCCACTGCAGATGTTAGACCGCGGCTAGTAGTAAAGTATAACGGTTAAGAAAAATGGAAACCAAGAAATGGATGCAAAAGGTCGACGATACTTTAACAATGTTATGTTAATGTCTTCGATTGTTCATTTTTGTTATTTTCGCAATCTCATTTTAAATTAAAATCCCATAGATTCCATAGGTATACCCTGGATATGATGAAAGACGAAGATTCAAGACCATCCAACTATGAAGACAAGAAAAAATGTGAGTAAATAAAATGTATTTAACTCCTACTTACTAGGAAACTTTATTGAATAAAGTATGTTACTAGAAAAGCACGTACGATATAACACTAAGTACTTGGAAATCAGATACATTATAACACTAAGTACTTACTAGGCGCATATAGTACTCTTAGTTACTAGGAGATTACATACGATATAACACTTAGTACTTCGCATATCTCACAGTGCTTATAGCGGCAAACGCACCCTCAAGCTTATGAATAAAGAAATTTTGTTTCGAGCACTCAGCTCCAGTCGCCGCCAAGATATTCATTTGCATCACTTTGTGTTCACTAAGGGCTTGCTCCTTTCCTTAAACTCAACAGTTTTGTGGCAACTTCTTTGCACAGCCATCTCTTGAATAACGGCAGCCCTTTCACGATTAAGTCTAGCCAATTATTGAGTTAGGATGTTCACCTTTCTTGCCAATTGAACATCTTCGAATAAATGCACGGCAGTAGTAAATCATCATGTCTGTCCAGTTGTTAGTGTTAGCAACCGCTCTTATCTCATCACATTTAGGCAGACCTGACATTGTTTTTGCTTACTTATTTATGGAATGATGGTGTGTGAAAATATACTTGCAAGTTTGCTCTTAAATTGACAAATTGAAAGGTAAATAAATAGTCACATGCATATCATTGACGTTACACTATATGCCTGACTCCTATATGTTTTTATAGAAAAGAACAAAAAATATGCACATGTTCAACAGTTGATTGTATAACATTGTCACAAAGTAACATCCAAAAAAGAAGAAAAAAAATGGTGCCTCAATAATGAAGAACATTCTCACAAAGTAACATAAAAAAAATAACAAATAAAAGCAAGCCACTCCTGTAGATATTATTATTCAAGTAACAAACATTGAAAATCCTAGATGACTGATAAGTTGTGCTTCCATTGTGTTAAAGTTCAAATTGAAATAACAACTATAAATCGTCCAAATGAACAACATTTTCAGTCCAGGTTGTGATCAATGTTAGGAACGTTGTTTTCGTGAGTAGATGATTCACATTTCCATATGAAATCGTCGTTTCCGAGCGCTTGCTTCTCCCTGTTCACTCTACACGCCCTCTGCCCGTGTCGTTCTTGTTCCACTGCTTCTTCGTAGTTGTGGGTGCACGATTGTGAGTTTTTATGTTTCAGATGTGACATTAGTTTAAACAACCATATCAGTAATTACATACAAAATTATATACATTGAAATAAAATATAGAAACACACTTGCCTTGCTTGTCATCAACGATTCAGTACATGACTGTTTGGTGTCCTCGCCTTTCTACACCTGCCATGTGTTTTGCTTTCGCTCTTCCCCGTGGATCGGATATGCGTTTTTCTTTGGGTCTTCCGTGTTGCCGCTATCCATAGCAGGTGGTTTTACGGTTTGCAAGTCATCAGGAGTACGCCACAAGGATACATCTTTTAGAGGATAAACCCTTGCTTCGTATGTATTTTTAGTGACGTTTTCTTAAACCAATCCATCGCCCAACTGCTAGTGTCAGTCATCCTTCAACTGAGACACAACACAAACATGACCACAAGGTAGACCAGATAGCTGCCATTTGCGGCAAGTGCATTCTCTGTTGTCAAAGTCAACAATATGAACATGTTTCGGATCAATAACTTGGTAAATCTTGTGCATCTCAATTCCGTAACACCCAATTAGTACTCTTTGCCATTCTATTGTTTACTTTTGCATTTGCCCATTCGGTAAGTTAATCCGTTAGAGCATCTGAAATAAAAAAATAATAATACATTTTCGAGCGGTGTGCAAATATGTGATAAAACCAATTATAATAGTTTTTTTAAGTTACCTTTGTATTTTGCTCGACGTTCAAAATACCATTTTGTAGAAGCCTTCGATAGTACTCCATTAGTCGGGTTATTGAACCTTCCTAACATCTTTGGTTACAGAGTTTACTGATTCAGTACTATTTGAGGTCATGTAATTGTACCTGCTGTGGCAAGAAGCACGCGACCATTTATCAAATCCAGCTTCATCTTTTAGTTTCTTATACACATCAGGTTTTAATGATTGAATCTCAGAAATTGAAGCATCAAACTCCTCTGCTTGTAAGCTTTGCATGTCCTCCAATATATAGCCTTCCATTTTCTAGTTTTCAAATTGCAGTTCATCATTAAATGACGACAACAAAAACCATGAAACGCTTGGGAAAACGGTACTACATGCATGTGCAATTGCCGGATGTCTGTCAGAGATGATGGCCAAATATTTTACTTCACCAATGCATTCTTTAAGTTTGCTCAAAAACCAGGTCCATGATTCATTGGTCTCACCTTGAGAAACACCATTTGCAATAGGTATAATCTGGTTGTTGTCGCCCATCCCAACAACAACCAGATTCGTACCAAGGTATCTCCCTTTAAGATGTGCAGCATCAATGATTAGCAATGGTCGCATAAAACGTAAGAAGCTACGAATCTATTTTAAATCAATCAGAAATTGCTTAATTAATAATATTTACATAATAATGAAGGTATTAATTAGAAATAAAAGATAATAGAATTTATGAAAATACAAACAACACCGAAACCAATGAATACCATCTTAAACCGATCTGTCTCATCTGTCTCAATGTGTGTTGTCTCCCCTCATTTTGCAACTTTTAGTTATAGCACAGCAATAACGCTCAAAAAGACCCTAGGACAACCGTTCAACAACTGTAATGCAATGTTTTTCCCACCCCAAGCTCGGTAGTAAGAAATGTCTACTTTCCAATCAACATTAAAATCTTTTTATGTCCGCACCAGATAGACCCTTTTGCAATTCCTCAATTTATCAACAAGTATGTGACCCACTAATTTTAGGGTAGCATTTCAATGATTAGGATGAATTTTTTGTTCGAACATGTATGACAGTCGTTAATGGAAGTAACATAGAAGTATCGCTAACAACACTTTTTTCGGCTAATGTACCAGTTGCAACCTTCTTCAAAACAAGCTACACTGTACCTTTTCTTACATGAGTTAGTAACTTTATACTCAAACATATCAACCAACGCTTTTATTCCTATTGCATAAATGCATCCTTGCTTATCATCAAACCGACTACCCACCTTTAATTTAGATACTACAGGGTGTTTATGGTTACTTAACTTTTTAATTATGGGATCAGTGAACTGGGTGGATCGGGATACTTAGAAATGTGGTTTTCTGCCAACTAGGCTACATCTACATTAACGTTTGCGCCTGCACCCTCGTTATTATGATCTTCAACTTTTGGTGTTTGAAAATCAGATTCTTGAGGCAACAAAGGAACATTAAGATCAATATCAAGAGTCTTAGAAGAAGTAGACGGCTTTACCTCGAAGATTTCGATAAGTTTGATGTATAGTGTCGGATCACGCTCTCGCTTAAAGATATTTCATGAACGAAAAAAGAAACATCATCATCGTCACTTACATCAATTTTGGTTGAAGCGGACATGTAGTATAAATTGATGATCTTATCTTTAATCTGATATTTGTTAGTGAGATAGGTAATCGATGTGGTAGGTGATTAACTGGAAGTAGAACTCCACGAATTGATCTCTCAAAATCCAAATAAACTTTGAATTTTGGGGAATTAGCCGAAGTCATTTTTATGGAATTTGTGTTCTGGGATTTGTGTTCTGGGATTGTACAAACCAATAAACCCAAAAAATTGCAATAAAAAGAGACCTTTAGTCGCAAATATAAATCGCTTAAACTTTTCCCTCACAATATTCATTACCCGCCATTCAAGTATATTTCCGCCAAATTTGATGTCACTCTACTAGAAAAGCGCCAAGTTTACTCATTGGTGAAATAAAACCCTCCTCTGCCTCTACTTCCAGATCCAATCAAAAGCCCTTAGAATACTACATCAATGCTACACACTGCGAATGTCCAAAACCATTACCGGTGGAAGTACAAACCTCTTGACCCGACTCATCGTGGTAGAAGATTCAAGGCCTGTCCAATTTATGTAATATTATTATGCATTATACTTATTTTACTTGTTAGGTTGAATATGTGAATTTAACAAATCTTATTTTTAGGACAAAGAGACCAAATGTAAATCTCTGGGTTCCTAGACCGGAACTACCAAGTCAGTAGTACAAAGATTTGTTTTACAAGGAACATGAGGAAAAGAAACATTTAATGAAGACAGAAAGCGCTCAATCTCGGATGAAGTTATTGAGGTTTCAAACAATGATATCATGCAAATGTTGGATGAGTTGACTTTTATCAAGTCAAGAGTGCAAGTTCATGACAAAGTTGTGTTGTTTTTCAGTTTGATTGTTCTCTTCAGTGATGTAGTTTGGTTATGGTAATCTGTTTAGCAATAAGTGTTATGTAATATGTATGTTATAGTGTTTTAGCAATAAGATTGTTTGTAGTCTTTTTTTCAAATCAAATGGATGTTTGTAAAAAACAAACATTTTAGCAATTTACACAAATTGTTTGTTGCAAATCAACAAGATCACAACACGATATACGAAAAAAAGGGCTTAAAGAAAGCCTACATGGCTGTAGAATATACCAAGTTGCACTACACAGACATGCATAAGAAGTTGTCTTTTGATGTCCTACACAGACATACAGTTTGTGGTTACATTTGGTTGAACAACAAAAGTCTAAACCCACATACAAGCCATACCAAAAGAGATGAAATGCATCTTTATTCATCACTTGTATGAACAACCACCTTATACTTCCAAAAGTACTCCAAGTTGCACTACCATACATGCATAAGAAGTTGTCTTTATGTCCTACACGCATATACTGTGGTTACATTTGGTTGAACAACAAAAGTCTAAAACCACATACAAGCCATACCCAAAGAGATGAAATGCATCTTTATTCATCACTTGTATGCAAACCACCATGGCAAGTACTCCACCATATGCTCTCTACACCAAAGCAACTCAAAGGGTCATCAACCTTCATACTTGTTGTTACCCAGCTCAAGGTAAAAAACATACATCCAAACTCCATAAATCACCGATGGCTTGTATAACATCATCCGAACTCCGAAATGTGATCTTATAATCAAACATATATTGATTTGGCTTGAAGAACTTGACAAGTTTAGATAATGTGGTAGCATTCTCTCAAAAGTGACCCTCATTTTTAAATTCTTTTCTCTCGCTCAGTTCTGGCGTATCTAGTGAGTCATAAATTGTTATAACTCCGGTACGAATTTGTAACTCGCGAGAAACCAAGGGAAGTCGGGTACGTTCACGAGAAAGTATACCTAAATGTGAACAAATAAACTTTGTCGTAATTCATCACATTTTGAGCATATATAGATTTACCCAAGTATCTAGAAGAAATTATGGTCTTTATATACAAACCTTCTCGACACTAGACCATGGCAATGGATAGCTTGACCAAGGGCGAGTAGTCATTCATAGACCCATCAAGGATAGAAGACGAGAAAAATGGTCCGCCATGCCCAATCGGCATTGCCCGCCCTGAACTCATTAGATCAACCCAAAGATCCAGATGCTGCAAAAATTTTTTATAAGATACATACCGTTAAACTAATTCAAATAAAAATTAATTTTTTTATGGAAATATACTGTTAAGTACCTCATCTCCAAGCCATCCTTTTTTTTATTGCCCCTTCCATACCCCAACAAAGCCAACCAAAATTTTCGATGAACAACGATGTCGCCAAGACCCCAAGGAAAGTTATGCGATGACTTAAATTTTTTTTATAAAGCTATCCATAGACGCTGGTTTAGTAACCTTGTTGATATCGCAACCTTCGGACGGATGATCCCGAAAATTTTAAAACCAGATTAATGTATATGTCTTTAAGATGTCTATTTGTGTAAATGCTATACTCTACCCATGTTTCAAATTACTTCCTTCATGGGGATTAATATCTTTTCTCTTTTGGAACGTCGTTTCGGAATTGTGAGTCGAGGGAGGTTCACGATGGGTCCGCAAACACTTGCCTACCCGCTGTCCTTTTGAGTCAACATCTTCTTTCAAAACAGAGTACTCTCTTGGGTAACTTTGGCATTACTCTTTGGTAACTTTGGCCTTTCTAGTTTTTATTGCTAGGCCATTATAAGGTGATGTCCAACTTACTTGCATTTCTCTTCCTTTTAGCACGCATGAAAACATCCTATACAAAAAAATTCATCATTGAAATAACATCAAACTTTTGAAGTACATGTGGTAACTTTAATAAATAATGTAGCTGTACCTCAGAAGTTGTAGTCAAAGGTTATTGGCTTGTCCTCAGAATTATGAAACATTGCCTGTCTTGCTTTCAAAGATCATTATCAATTTTGTCTAATACCGCCTTGGTTGACAACTCATTTGCAACCGTAACTCAACCCCCGCTTACTTTCTCATTAACGTGGCCATCAACATTGTATGCTTTATTATGAATAACCATCTCTCCAAGATGATTCATATGCTCATCCCCCATCCCCTATTTGTGACACTGCTTCACTTACTTTCTGACCATAATGAGAATCTATAATGTTACTTTGATTACCTTGAACCCCTCTATAGATTTTCAAGAACATTTAAACTGCCTCACGATCATGAGTGTTGATCAAGAGTATTGCAATCAATGTCATTTTCATTACCTTGAACGCCCTTTACAAGATTATCATCAACATTAAACACACCTTCATGAGCATGTATTTCACTGCTTGAACCGCTTCTCCGGTTTATCATCACCAGATTTATCGCCAACGTAGACACACCTTCACTTAGTTTCACCGTAACATCGGAATCATGAGGATGTATCTCAGTAGCTTGAACCGCCTCTCCGGGTTTATCATCACCAGATTTATCATCAACGTTAGACGACCTTCACTTACTTTAGTAACATCGAATCATGAGCATGTATCTCAGAGCTTGAACCGCCTTGTTTATCAAGCATCAGATTTCATCAACGTTAGACGCACATTCACTTACTTTCAAAGTAACATCGGAATCATGAGCATGTATCTCAGTAGCTTGAACCGCCTCTCCTTATTTATCGCACCAGATTTATCATCAACGTTAGACACACATTCACTTACTTTCTCCGTAACATCGGAATCATGAGCATGTATCTCAAGAGTTTTAACCGCCTCCGGGTTTATCATCAACATTTATCACTACCTCACTTGGTGTTTCGCCATCTTCCTTGTTTTCAGAGCCTTTGTTCATCTAGCTCACTGCTTATCCCGACATTCAAGGTCCATAAACAGAGAAATCATCTTCTATCTCCAGCTGTTCATCTAGCTCCACTGTTTGCCCCTGAATTATACAAGAAAAACACAACTATATGGATGACCAAATCTAGCAAACATCTATAGATAGCAGGAATTAATATATACGCACTTCAACAAAATTTATGAGAAAAATTTTCGTTCAAATTAGGTAAATTCAAATGACTGGGATCATGATCTGGAATGTGATCAACTAACCAATGGTTCGCCTTGAAGACAATAACCGCAAGCCGCGACATAGCCGATGGAAAAGCCGCAGGGTCTATATAAGTAAGCCTACCTTGTTCGCTTTCAGATTAACACAACTCGATTTGTCGCAAGATTGATCAGGTTCTGGGCTAAAGGTCTGTAGTTAAGAAAACTGATTTAGGTATGTAACAAAATAACGATAAAATAAAAAAGTACTATTAAAAGGAACATAACCTTTATAATCACCGAATGAACATCATGAGAATGAAGATCAAACAAACTAGGACTACCATTCCAGCCATTATGAATGGACTTGAAGTCTTAATTTCCATGGCATTTGGGCCAAAACAATCCTCATCCGACGGTCGTGCATATGAGTTGAAGTCCTATTTAATATATACAATCAATTATACTACTAAAGAAACGAGACCTAAATGATTAACAAATATTAAAGTAAATTACCATGGCATCTTTGAAAGCCAAATTTTCATCAACACATTGCCTTATTTGCATTGATCCCTAATAATGTGTATGTATATAATCCATTAGTTGGTGAAAAACCAATAAAAATACCTATCTAAATGATGTAGATTAAAAATGAATGTAAAGACCATGTTCACCTTTGGACGTTGTATCTTTAGAGCTTCCTCAACAATGGCAAGTCTATTTTTAATATCATTAAGGACCTCCACATTGGCTCCGGGTTGTATCTTTAGAGCTTCCTCTACAAATGCAAGTCTATTTTTAATATCACAACCTTGGCATGTATGTCTAGCTGATTGAACTTTGATCTTTATCAGCATGGCACATCATTATCGCTAAGGCCACCTCATCTAAGGCCACATCTCAGATTAATCAAACGATCTTCATGTACCTACATAGCAAGATCGAAACAGAATGTGCATTGGTCAATTGTCAACGGAATAGTCGCACTAACGACGTAGTTGATACGTGATGAAAAATAAATGATACAAAATGGGAAACTTACCTCATTAGTGGATCATCACAGGTAATTGATCTTCTATACTATCTAATCGGGCAAAATAAGCATTACTAGGTGCAAACCATGGTTGTAACATTTCCGTGATTTGTTGGAACAAGATCCAACACCGAATAGAACCCTAGTAAACAAACAATTATAAAGTAAAAACAAATATAACGAAGTCGTAACTTATTTGACAAATACAAACGAATGGAAATTCTTACAGGACCAAAAAGTTTGCCATAATGGCGTTTGCAAATGTTTTACCCCTTTGACCAACAAAGACAACGTGGTATCTTTGACGGGTCTTTCTTCCACCATGAAATGCTTGTGGGATAACTCTCAAGGATCCATATCTAAAGTGAAGGAAAACAATAAAAGCATTGTACAATGAAAATAAGTATAACAAATTTGTATCCAAAAATAGTAAACAAAAACTGAGATGTTCATAAATGTCTACACATCTAACCTTAAAAGCCAAGATAAAGCCAGAAATATTATACGTTGCAATTTTAGAAGGGTTTTCTTGCAATTTGTCTTTGTAGTGAGCATTGTAATGCCGGGGGTACCACATTGGCTAAATTTTTGTAAAAACGGCTCCACAAGAACTCTCCCTATGGATATGCATTCCATGCCCCAAAATCCTCAATAAACTGCAACAAATGATTCTCAACGATGTACCACGGTCCACGACCTATGAACACGACCTCCTGCGATAGCAACAGACATACCCTTACCACATCCTTATGATAACTTTGAAAAATTGCGTGTCATTCCCAAATAAATCTAAAAGCTCATTACCTTTTACAGTTACCTTCTTAAAATGGTTTTTCAGGAAAGACACGCAAACCAAAAGGACTGCGAATCAATTCTACAGGGGGAGGCAAACGACCGAAACGAAATCCGGTCATCAATAGAAACTCTCGCTGACCGAATTTCAATACATTATTCCCAATTTTGTATTAAAATTGGGGGGACAAGAATCAAGCAGTTTGTCGATATATACCTGGTGTTGTAAAAAGAAATTCACCATATGATTGCCTTTACCTAGCTGAGGAATATCTAACCATGGCCCAAATAATGTTGCCCTAAACAACCTCATTCGATCTGGATTGCTTAACAATTTAGAGTTAATATGAAAAGCAACTTAACCTGGGAACGAACAGTTACCTTAGCATCAAAATATTGGGGAATGTAAGCCATTTGGGAGTTTAATTGACTGAATAATTAGGGGTTGATTTAGGGTTCACAATTTTGAATTGTGTTTTTCTTGAAGTAGAGTGTTAGTGTGTGTGTGCTGGTGTGTGTTTGTGTTTAGGTAAAAAATTTAAAAACAGGGTAAAAATTTAAAAAAGTGTAAAAGTACTGTTAAAAAGGTACTAAAAGGTACAAACAGTGTACAGTAAAAAAGTCGCTTAAATTATTTCGCTTAAGTCGCTCAGCATTGGGAAGGAACTAAATGTATAAAAAAATAATTTAGTAACTTTGACTTTTTTTTACTAAAGGACAAAAAAAATTCGCAAGATTCTTAAAAAAGTTGCTGAGATTCGGTCGCTGTACAATCATAGCTGTAAAAGTCAGAAACAATAATTGGGTACACAAATTATGAAGGACACTTGTCAAGCTAATATGAAAAGTAGAAAAGTCGCAAGTCTCAAAGTCTATTTTGGAAATACCCCAACTTATTTCCTAAAAAGTGTTGACACCTTGAGCAAAAGGTGTATTCTCATATTTACCCCTTTATTTTATAGTCGAGGGTATTTTAGTCCATACACATTTATACTTTGATAACACATTTATATTTTAGCCCTTCATCTTTCATCCTCGTCATCATCTCCCCAACATCATCCTGTTCATCATCTCCCCAAATCATCATCTCCCTAAATGGTTAGTTTCGTGTGCAATAGCCAGAAGTTAGTTAATGGGGAGATGAATGTTTTGGGGAGATGATGACGAGGATGAATGGTCTTGCGACTGTGGCAATCCACAACACCAAAGTAAGATCAATGGTCGAGATGAATCTTTGGGCTCCAAGGATAAAATTGATGGTTGAGATGGGTTGAAACAAGCACAAGGCTCACATTTTAATCTCATTTCTCTCATACAAGTAGCAAAAACACAGAAGAAGACAGAAAAGACGAAGACAGAAAAGATGAAGACAGATTATTTTTAGTATAAATAGGCATTTAGTGAAATTGTACAAACTTGTCTAGAATTTTATTTGTTCTAGTCCAGTTTTAAATTTAAGTAATTTGCATTTTTAGTTTCATTATTGTAATTCAAATTTAATTTTCAGCATTGTAATCATTTTCCTTAATGAAATTTTAAGTTTTCAAATTGTTCCTTTGACTGTCACTTGATTCTTGTTCATTTGAGATTAAAGTGTTTCTGGTTTGTTGCAAATTATCTATCACAATTTGATTTGGTCTAGAGTGGTGTCTTTTATAAAAAAAACAAATAAAAATAATCTACTGTTCTTTTTACCAAAAATATGTTTTAACCCTCTAAAAGGGTGTTTGGAATTGTACTATTTCTGGGTCCAAGATTCAGTTTTGACCCATTCTGGGTCAAAACCAGTTTCATTTAGTCGTAAAGTGTAGTCATTTTTGAGTTCCCAAGTAGTGTAAGTTGCAATTTAGCTTTTTGAGTAGTATGCAAACATCTGTCATAGCAGCCCCACTGTCCCCTTTCCACAGCTTCCCAACTAGCTTATTTCATGTCCACTGTAGCATAAATGTAGTTTTTAGGATCCTTACACCATGAGTTTTATTTTTTTTAAACTTATTTAGTGCTTTAGAACTAGTTTAGTGCTTAAATTTTGTGTCTGCAATATGCCCACTACATGCCCTGCACATCCCAAATTCGCCCAAGTGGGTTATGTTTATGATTTTTAATTTGTTTAATATTAGTGCCCTTAATCTGAAACTTGGTAGGATTGTTCTTGGGTTGCTATGCTAGTTATCTAAGATTTTTAATGATTTTTACAACAGCTTCTTGATAGCTTATTTATGCCTTAGAAACACGCCTTTGTGCCCTTTTGGTTCTGTCTAGCAGTCCACATCAGTCCCACTGCCCTTCCTTCAGAGCCCATAATAAGCTCATATGAGCTCCCCATTTGTTGCAAATTTAGTTTTTTATGTAGCTAGTAGTTCCAGGTTCATTAGTCTAGGCTTATTGTGGCTTTTAGAGCCTATGGTCATGCTT
>OU343217.1:64275477-64362728 GCA_910596185.1 Chrysanthemum makinoi | reverse complement strand
GATCGATTATGACCGGCGACTGTGAAATAGTGAGTGTAATGGAAAAAAAAATTTGTTACCTGTTTTATCACAATATATTCTAGGTAGATAACATTGGTTTTCCATGGTGGAACAGGTTCATAAAGATCACAAATCGCTATTTTTATTGTCTGTACAAGGTGGTTGATGGCTATGATACTATGTTTTGGAGGAGTGATTGTTGGTTTGTTTTTGCAGGTTTTTAGGTCGCTTCTGAATATTAATGATGAGTTTTCGGTGGAGGAGCTTGAAACAGCTTTGATTACGCCGAATGCGACTTTAGGTGATATACATACGCCTTTATTGAGGGTTGGTAAATTTTGGTTAAATTTTTATAGACTACGTAAAATATATTCATTATGATTTGTGTTTGCTATAGATGGTGGAAATATAAAGAAAAGAAGACGTGCTAAAGTTTGTAACTTTGAAGTGACCGTTATAGAACAAATGGTTTTGGTCATTGGTCATTAACATACCCGTGTGATTATGTAGCATATGACCACAATTACAAAGATTAACACTATCAATTAGGCCAAGATTATTTTAGGACATTATGTAACATAAGTTATCCATTATAAATCTTCTCTATAGTTTATAAGTTTGTTTAAACTATAAACTATAGAGAAAAAGATTACTGTGTTGTATACAAAAATCCCTTCACATTACTGATAAAATACAAGTGTTAGTTTGAATGAAGTTGCAGATATATTAATAGATCAGATACCATTAGACAATACTATTTCAATTAGGGTACAGGTTAGGATAAGTTTTCACATTATGGTTCCATCACATTAGATTTGACTGAAGTTATTGTATCCTAACCATTAAATAATGATTTCTGCTTCTTGATTATTGATCAGTAATTGATTAACACTATCATTAACATACCCGTGTAATTATGTAGCTAAATGATTTAGTATATATTTATTCTCCTATGGAGGTGGTCATTAAAGGCCACACTCTCCACCCTCATTATGTCACAAAACTAATTAACCAAATTACAGGGACATGGCCACTAGTAGCAGCCAACAGATGCCAGAAGAAGTTTATGGGAAAGTAATATCCGGGAACATCGAAGTTGTTGACCTCGAGGACTTAAAACCAACAGACGTAAACAAGGCAATTCAGGTAAGGGTGTATCGAAAATGGACAACATCAAATGTACCTGATCCTACACCAACAAGATTTTCCTGCATCATTGACAAGAGGGTATTCACACAGTCTAGAAACCATACTTTCTTGCATAAAGTTGTTATTGCAAAACTAATATTCACATTTAAATATTGCATATGCCATCACTTACCGCAACTTTTTATTTTTTATTTTTTACAGGGGACAACGATACAGGCCAATATAGAACTCAAAGACAGGAACGGGTATAATAGTCTTCAGCTTAATCAGGCATACCAGATCCAGGGATTCGGCTGCTAGAAGACAGAGGGTTGGCAAAGAACATTGGACATTGACATCACGTTGCTCTTTGGCAGATTCACTCAGATCACCGCGTTACAAGACACTGATTTTCCAAAACACTACTTCAAGGTTGCAGCTTTTAACGAGCTAGGAGTCAGAGCAAACAATCGGGAATCAATTGTGACAGGTACTTTAGAATTCCCTTTATAACAATGCCACCTGAATATCTCTAACCACACTACATTGGCTTACCAGATTACATAGGCTGCATTCAAAAAGTTGGCCAGGTTGAAAGATATGGTGACCAGACAACAAACAGGGTTCGGGTCAGAAACATTGAGATCCAAAACCTTAAGTTAACAAGCTTCTCAGCCCTATTCATAATACCTACCATATATGATATGTACTTACCCTTACATCATTTTGCAGCGGTAACACGGTGGTATTCACTTTATGGAACCAAATGGCGGATGAATTTGAGGTAAACAGGTATGTAGAGCTACCACAACCAGTCATCCTCGCTGTAAGCTCATGCTTCGTCAAAACGAGCTCAGGTTAGCATTTAAAAAAAACATAAATTCCAGACGCACTTAACCATTATCATATCCTTCTCTCTCTGAAAACTGCATTACAGCGGGCAGGCTACAATTGTCAGCGACTCCTGTAACATCTTACTATTTTAATCCAAGCGTTCCAGAAACTGAGCATATGCTTTCAGTATAAGAATAAGCGTCCTTAATAGAAAGGCAGCCCGGTGTGACAGTGACTACTTACACTTTATTTTGTCAGATATGAACAATTTCTAGAACCCGAGGAACCTCTTCAAGTGGACACACAGAGGCACAAGAACCTGGAAGAAGAAATGATGAGGAACCGTATACCACTAGATGTACTCATGGCAATCGATCCTGGAAAGAAAATGGTATATATAACATATGTGATAAAGTTATTCTCCATGCATATATCCGTCTACCTGTGTTTGCCACTTTCCTAGGGAGTAAGGTTCACAACCAATGCTTTGATACAAAGGATAGACGACCAAATGGCATGGTACTTTAACAAGTGCAAAACCTCCGGAAACAAGTTGGCCGAAGGCTTTTCTCATTGGCATTTCTAGGAACTAGGTGCATCAACAGTCTCCGATCACAAGTACTACAACAAACTCTAACACAAACTTCATTACATACAACATAATGCACATTCTAAGTCTTCATAAATTTGACACTCAGCTGCATTTACCTAATTTATAGTTATTGCTTCAAAGCACTAATTACTGACGGCACTGCCACCATAAGCCTCACTTGCTTTAGCCCAGAAAGTGACTCAATGGTAAAAAGTTGCGACGACATTCTACGGGAAACACCTAACCACAGCCCGCACATTTTGCCAGTGGAATTGCGCAACTTGGAAAACACTCGACTCATATTTCAGTTTCACTTTGGGAAAGGAGGCAAAAAAGAACGGCCAAAGTTTGTTTTGGATAAAACCATAACAGCGACACCGATACTACTACATCCTCCTATTCCAATGGAGGCTGACGTGGGACCCTCAACACCAACTGGGGCCTCATCACCTCCAAAAACACCTCCATAAGAGGTGACATTGACCAGTCCTACAGACACGCCTTCAACACCAATATCACAGGTTCAGGCTCAGGCACAAAAAGGGTACAACAAAGTCACCACCATTTCAACATTCGTACGCCACCAGCTTTTCAGGGAAGCCAAAAAAAGATCGCAACACGGGTGCCTCAAAGAAACAGAAGCAAGAGTAGTATGAGAAACTGCAATCAGAAAAAGCTTTTGCAAACACTTTGAGTGACCGCTGTATAATATGTTTAATAATAGTAATAATGTACTTTAGGATATCCATGTATGTACCGTATGTAAATGCCACTTACTTGGTTTCCAGCTTAGTAAACGGCCTACCTTTCATCGACATTAGTTTATGCTATGTATAAAAGTTAGATGCTGATACTATTGCACCACCTACTTTTGTGCACAGCTATTTAGTGATACTGATGTACATACACAGGGCACAAAAAAAGATTATCCAAATAATCATGCCCCAACAACATTGTCTCAGTACACAAGTGGTACAATAAACCAACATGAAAAAAACCAATGACTTCTAAAGTAGACATGTTTATTTATAAAGATAGATGATTAGCTGCAATTCATGAGACCATGAACATTTTTTTTAATTTGATTAACTGCAGCCCATATGTAATCTTTTTGCGATGACATCTGCAATATGTAATGTATGCATTTTTTCTCATTGAGTTTATTTTGGACAGACACTTTTCTTTCGGTCGATTTTAGCAGAATGGGGAAAGACTCGCTATCAAAGGGGAACCTCAGTTGAAATAATTACCCATAATCTAAGTGGCATGAGTGTGCCAAAATGCTTAAAGAATTTTGGCAAGGTGGCAAATAGTTGTGTGCATGAGGAAAGGAGTGAACGACCAACAATAGATGTTGTCGTTCAGGGTCTAGAAGTTTCATTGCATCTGCAAGAATCTTGTGAGGAAATGGGTGGAATTATGGGGCGGAGATATAGAAAATCTAGAACTCCTTTTCTAATGAAAGTAGAACGATCACAAAGAACGACGATGGGATAGAATGAGGGGAATTGTTGCACACCAAGGTGCCCATTCATGATCCAGTACTGAAGCCGACCGAGGGGTCTTGTGGTACCTAAACACTTTTTGTTTTGAATAAATAGATATATTTTGATAGTTAGTTACATACAAGCTACACAAATTTCATTTAGTGTATTAAATAACATGATATGTGGTTGTTTGAATTGTCAGGTACTCAATATATGATAAGCATTATTAAAGAATCTGATATGTTCAAATTGTTTACGGCTACAAAATCATAGCATCTGATTAGTTGATAGCTTGAATATTCTTTGTCAATTATAACCCAAAATATGTTCCTTTATTCTATAAAATTTTTATTTACAACAGCTTCAGGGAATCGGCTAGAAAAAAAATGGCAACTCCAAATCAAAGTGTAAGACGATTTGATTTTATTGATAAATTGAAGAGTTTGCGTGAAGCAAAATGTCTTGGTATTGTTTCTTGTGCTAATATTATTGCTCTTACTGCTTAGATATTATTGATATTTCTGCTAGAGACTCCATTATTCTCAGTGTAAGACTTGATTTTTTTTTATAAAAACTAAATCCAACAAGACATAAAACATCATCTAAATGTGTCATTAGGATTTAGGAGTACAAGGTTCATGTAAGCACACTACCTGCACTACTCAAAGTTAAGTGAGGATGCTTAATTCATATAAGTAATCAGGAGGACCATTCATATCAGGAGCATTCATCCTTAGATGAATTTATGATGTGCAAGTGTTTCTATTATTTTGAGCTAAATTAAAAATTCTCATTTGACATAAACCATTGGTTATTGGTCTTCTTGAGACTGTACATCACGTTCTAAAGTATCTTTTTAATGCAGTTGGGGTGGAGTTATGGATCTATTACATAAGATATTCATATAAAAATGTTTGGAAGTGCTTTAGAGTGTTAAAAAAAATTCATGACTATCAGTGAAATTATTCGATAAATTGACTAAGAAGAACAATTTGGTCAAGAAGTTAGTTCTATTATAAACATATATCAAGTTTGGTTTGAAGAATGTCTACTTTATGTTACCGGTAATTCTGTTATAAATGAAACTGATTATCAAAACTCATAAGCATACTTTGTTTATCCCAACCTTAGTAGCCGAATAATATGACTTTAAGTTGCAATAAACAGCTATAAATCACAATTCCATATACGCGAATACCCGTTAATTATTCACCACTACTATTTTTAATTCTTCAAACAGGTACCGCATTGACTTAAGAATTTAAAATGGGTATACTCTTTTATGTTGATAACCACTACTAATAATTTTGAATGGCACACATGGGTTGTTAAAGTTTCTTGAAATTTATTTGCAATCTTTTATAATAGAATAAAAATTGTAGTAAGAATGATTACTTTGATTGAGAATGTCGCCCTTTGTGCTCCTGACCATATATTGTACATATTAAGTGGTCTTTACATTATGTAATAAGCAACATCTTTCACTAATAAAATCATTTTTTAGTACATTTTTCCGTACTTTCAAACAAATTTTATTATAAGCAAATTGATAGACTCCAAGATACACCAGATAGAATCTGTGAAGGGGTACACCTCATACAACGAGCTCTATGATGCTTGACAAGTTGATCGATGTTTCAACGTAAGAACTAGCAGAGGCCCTATAGTTCAGGTATACTGAATGAGCTTGGAACCGAGTATAATACATGATTTACATAAATTCGTGTACATAAAGTCTAAAGCACGACCTTGAGGTTACGGTGGCGTGCATGAAGTACGTTGTGAATATGAGCGTCAAAATAAAGAGTAAGTTTACAAAACTCTTTTAAATTTCTAAATTGATTTTTGTTGATCCTGCAGTGTTATTTTTGTCGACCATTTTATAAATCTGAAATATGCTTTGTCACAACTCACAAGCTATGTGTTCAATTTTTGGATCTTTGTAGCTAAATCGTTTCTTTTATTAGGGTACCGATTCAAATCATTTTGGTAGCTCAAAGACAAGCAGGATTACCCTTGTGGAGCTTGATGGACTTGAAAAGAACAAAACCAACAATGCTGGTAGAGAGTGTGTTAAGGAAGGATAATTTGTGAGGAAGTCCATATCACACCTTGGGTATGTAGTATGTATCTCCTCACATTTGAGAATCTGTCTTTTTTTATTAAGAAATTGATGATGGCATTTGGTGATTTCGTACATCAGATTGGGATTAAATTACAACTCTTAAGGGTGATTATAAAGTACTTGGTTTATATCTATAATTGGTTGAAACAGTACCCAATATATCTGTCTAGCTATAAATGTAAAACATAATAGCCGGTTCATTTGCAAATCTCATGAACTCAAACATAAAGCCAATCCACCTCAAACTGTTCAGCTTTTGTCACTGCATTTTATCTACAATTATACTTTGACATTATTTTGTGTGGCATGTGATATCTAGAGGTCATCAGTCCATCACCGAACTTTTTTAATTTATAGGTGCGAGTTCTTATAGTATAACAATATCTAACGCTTATTTCTACTCATGTTTACCATGTCCATAAATTTGGTAAATATCCTTGCTGGAACAAACGTGAACAATCTAACCAACTTTGATTTTAAGATGTTGTTTTAGGTAAACAACTTTTTTTCCCTCAACCATTAAAGTTTCAGACTTTATAATTTTAAATCGCCTCCTAAGTTATCTCCCAGTTGGTTATACAAACTCAGGTTGTGGTAGAAAACTCGGTTATACTAAATGTGGTTGTGTTTATGATTTGGGAAGCTGAGATTAGAATAGCAACAGTGCCAGGTACACATTCTGCTTTAGGTGATTTATGTTTATAAGCGCATTCAAATGGGCCATATACTATACAATCATGTATTTATGTTCAGTGTTTTATTCGTTGTAGTTGGCTATTCGGACTCAAAGGCTTGAAAAGCTTGCTGTTAACCAATTCGGCCAACTGCACCCTTGATTCCTTCCATACCTAAAGCTATCCTTGGTGCTGCAGGATTGTTAACATTCGGGAGCTCCAACAGCCGGAGTGTCCTCAAAGGTTATTATGAGGCTAACGCAAACGAAAAAGACCCACTTTCACAACAGTCGCAAATCAAACTCAAGGACGGTTTTTATGCCTATTGCCAAAACAGATGTGGTAACTGCACTGCAAATAAAAAAGCTTCATCTTGGTTCTCTTCAACTGAAACATTCGTATAACCTCAAGTTGAACTCATTTTTTAGCTAACGAAATGTTTTGCACTTAGATATATAGTTATGTTTTTTGTATGTATCTGTTGTCACACCCCCAAATTACCTGTTTTGCAGCGGAATGGAATTCCTGGGGATTGACTGTCATAGCATCACAATCACAGTTATATTGAACGACCTAAAGTGTCGTTTGGAAAATACATCGTTTGGTTTAATAAAATAATCAGAGTTTACAAAGTAGGTCCCAAATGAAAACCAATTTGTGCGGAAATAAGTTTGTTACAATACAAACGATGTTTTTAAGTACGTAAAACCCAAGTGAGACGCGTCGTCACCACGACTCCATGATGTGTCCCAATGCGTGCCATGAAGTGAATGCCTTAGATACCTGAGATAAAACATGCTAAAAGTGTCAACACAAAGGTTGAGTGAGTTCATAGAGTTTGAGTTGAAATGTAAAGCCTTCCAAAAGCGTTTATGCAGCAAAGGCATTGTAAATCCACTCAGTTCCAAGTTCCGCCCATACAAAACTTGCAACCTGTGTGTTCACAACCCACTGCCAGAATGTGTGTAGTTTATGTTCCAAACATATGATGTCAAATGAATTCACAAAAATAGTGCATGGCTCAATGTATCGAAATCGTTTATGCAGCAAAGGCATTGTGAATCCACTCAGTTCCAAGTCCCGCCCATACAAAACTTGCAACCTGTGTGTTCACAACCCATTGCCGAAATGTATAGTGTATGCTCAAATCGTTCCAAGACCGTTAGTCCATGAATATACCAAGACCGTTAGCTCAATGAATATACCAAGACCGTTAGACCAATGAATATACCAAGACCGTTAGACCAATGAATATACCAAGACCATCAGTCCAATGAATATACCAAGACAATCAGTCCAATGAATTTTTGATATGACAATTCTAAGCATGGCAAATCTGTTACTTCGCGTGACTAAACATTTAGTTCGGATAAACATGTAATTTGTAAATAGTCATGAATGTAATAAAAATAGTCGAGCATGTATCTCCCCCAAAACAGTTATGAAAGCATTAAAACAAGAAAAGTGGGGCTATGGAACTCACATGGACAATAATGCGATGGCAAAGGTGGATACACTGAGGTATAGCGTGAATCTCGAAAATGACCTAATATCAATGATATGATATGTCATGAGTTGCAATGTAATGCTATGCATGCACTTCATATGTTATTTATACCATTTATGAGTTGTGAAAATATTACTCGTCGTCGAAAAATACTCTTTTGACGTCTTGACCCTTCAAAAATGACTTTACATGTTTTTACGTCAAAATGTCATCCTACAATGATTTTATAATGATTTTTGGTGAAATTACCACTTTTCGTCGCAAAACAATGTCGTCGGAATCTTTATGAAGTCAACAAAAATGGCTTTGGAAAACTAGCCGTAAAACGGTGTACGTCGACCGTTAGAGAACGAACTCGACGGTTTTGGAAAGTTTGTATCGAAATCTAGAAGTTTCAGTTCAGGAGTTTTCGTCATAAAGGTCTCGAACATAAAGATAATAAGGGTTAAAGTTGGTGGTTTTTGGCTAATTGAGTGCAGAAAATTAGTTACGGCAAGTTTATGAAAAAGTGCATATATTTGTCGTTTCAAATCCGATTTCTACGTTTAATATGTCCTTAGCTTCGTATCGAAGTAAACTAATATATTTTTGACTAGTCGAAATAATTTGTGAAGCTTAAGGCTCGTTTTTGACCCGAATAGAGTAAAAACTGCATGCTGAATTTTCTGAAAATAATACTTTTCGTCGTCAAACTTTAAAAATTCACCACGGCTTCGTTATAAGTCCGTTTTATTCCGTTCAAGCGGCCACGGATTCGTTTTAAAGTATATTTTCTAAAAATCAAGGCCAAAGTTTTGTACCAAATGTCGGATTTTCCAGAAAATTGAAACAAGGACAGAACCTTAAAATATAGTTATCGAAAATAGTTTTTCTCGGACAAAACCTATTCTAATCCCTTCAAATCAACTCCAAAACTAATCTAATCCTACCATACACCTTCTTAGGGTGTCATGGGTTCCTAATCACCATCAAGGCCAAAGAATACCATGGGAATAATTATAGGATGACCAATATATAATATAACTCAATAAATCATGAAATAAATGGTATAAATCACATAACATGCATATAAGCTCCAAAGATGAAAAGAAACATATGAAAATGAAAAGGAAACTTGAAAATGATAAAAACAAGCTTACAAGTGATAGTGATGAGGTGTAAGTAACAAGGATTAAACTTAAATACCCTTGGTTTTTATTTCAAAACCATAAAAAGAGTATAAACTAGGTTGATAAACACTTGATCTTGAGAAAATATTTTGATCCCTTTGAGCTCTATGGGTGGCGGTTTGAGAACACAAAGAAGAGAGAAAATGTTTGCTTCTAGGTGAAAATAATTGAGAAGTAAAATGAAGGAAATGAAGGAAGACTTTGTATAAGTGTGTAGACATTTTCATTCAAGATATACCAATTTAATGACTACCCTCCCCCATAGGCCGGTTTTTGGGGGAGTTGTCCCTCAAAAATATCTTTTTTTTTTTTTTAAACTTTACTTGTATATATAATTTGTATAAATTTGACAAAAGTGCAAGTAATTGTGTAGAAATTGTACAAGTAAGGTAAATGGAAATTTTTGGTACAAGTAAGTTTTTAATAGGTCAAAATAGAATGTAATGAGTTGATAAAAATTGTAAAAATACTTTCCTTGTGAAATTTGGGTGATAAAATAATTATCGTACAATTTTTAAGAAAAACGTCGTAATAATTAAACTTTAATGATTTAAGTACCAAATAAATTTGAAACACTAGGAAAACTAAAAATATAGTTTTTATAAACTAAATGTAAGTTTAAAAATACCTCGGGATCATTTTTGAAAGTATCGGGTTAAATGTTAAAATAAAAACTCACGCGATAAAGATTATTAAACATAAAAATTACGCGTATAAAGTGAAATGAACTGTCATGAATGAATTAATGAGATGCAAATGATGTCAATGAAATGTAGACTAATCATAGTCCATATGAAATGTACGTGATGTTATGATCATGAATTCGCTGCTAAACCTTCAAGGTTACGCGAATTTGGAACACGTAAACCATGTTTACGATAAATGTTGAAATAATGAGATGTGAACTGTGTCGAGAAATGACCTGAAAGTACGGGTTGTCACATTCGCCCATCCAAAAGGAATTCAGTCCCGAATTCACCAGGTTGGTCTCGGTTTAGGGTTTGATGTGGCAAGCCTTCCCATTCTCGAGCAAAACCCTCAAAAGACTTTTTGGTAACCGATTTTTACTTAATCCCACAACTCATCAAACAAGAACTGTCATACGATTAGGCTAAATCGGTTTAGGTAACAACTTGTTTCTAGCTCGATCTTTGCAACTCATCAAACAAGAACTGTCACACGGATCAAACTGGAAACAAGTGGTTTGAAGAAAATCTTTTGAAAATTTGGCTCGATTCCGGAATTGCTTACACATATAAGCCTACTACTCCCTTCATTGCATGATTCTTCCGGAATTAGACATAGGTGATCAGGCTATGTATAATTTAGGAGTAACTATGCAATGCTTGGACTAATCGACTCATATGATGTCTGGTGTTGAGTCAACTGATGTTAAAATTGTGATGAACATCGAGGAGAGAAGACGTGGAGAGGTGCCGTTAAAATAATAGTTAAAGTAAAAAGAATTAAAATCCTCGTAAATGATAACAAATCTGAAAGAAAATAAAGTACGATAGATGAGAATATGTTACAACGAGTGGTTTAGCAAAAGTAGTACATCGTTAAGTTATAAAGTTTCGGATACGATGGAAGACATAAAATTAGTACAACATAGTACATAAGGAAAAATTTAGACTGTTAGTTTCCGAACTTCTTCAGTCTTCCGCGTCGTTGATACCTTGTCGAGCTCCTCCTCCTCCTTCTAACATATATACATTCCCATGAGCACCTTCGACTTGTTGACCTTGGTTTTGAGGACATTGATTTCGATAGTGTCCTTGCTCCCCACATCCGAAGCATGTGACTACGGCTTTGCCCTTACAGTCCTTAGCAAGGTGTCCTACTTTGTGACAGCTAAAGCATATACCACATGGACCATTATGATGTAGCGTGCATTGGTGGCATGCGGTAAGTTTCTGCATAAGCTCTTCCCCTTGTTGGCGCAGCAACATAGACCCTGGCGACTTCTTGTCTTCTATTATGTTGTTGGTGATGGTTAGTGTTATGGTTTTGGTTGTGTTATCATAACCTTCTTGGTCATTTTCCCACTTTCTTTTGTTGTTGTTGGTTTGGTTATCGTTGTTGTTGTTGTTTTGGTTATTGTTGTAATTGGTGTAGTTGTTGGGGTTGTTGTTGTTTTGGTTGGTGTTGGTGTACTTGCCTCTCTTCACTACCGGGGCCATGAGCTTTTGAGTCAATCGAATAGCTTCCTCAATCGTTTGCGGGTCAGAAGAAGTCACATCTCCTTGAATAACCTCGGGAAGTCCCCCGATAAAAGCCTCTAGTAACTTCTCGTTATCCGAAACCATAGATGGGCATAACACGGCCAATTCTTGAAATCTTCGAATGTAAGTATCAATGTCATACCCAATAGTCGTTAGTTCATAGAATTCTGTCTCCAACTTTTTCACTTCCGTACGAGGACAAAACTTCTTAGTTACCAAACCCTTGAATTGCTCCCAAGTAAGCTTGAAAGCATTCTCCATTCCAATCGGTTGAGCATATGAATTCCACCACGACAATGCTCCATCGAGTAATGTACTTGTAGCAAACTTAACCTTACTATCATCCGGGCAATTACATAACAAAAACACGGACTCCAATTTCTCGAACCATCTAACCATGGCAGTGGCTCCTTCAGTCCTTTTAAACTTGGTGGGATCTCCACTTTTGAAATCCTTATACGAACAGCTTTTAACCCCGGACCCTCTTACATTTATGCAGCGTGACAAGTTTTGCGGCTTCGGCAGAGCCGCGGCCTCGGCAACAGCAGCAGTCACCGTTTCCCTTTCAATCCTTAATGCCTCGGCTACACTATCCCTTACCAACTTTTGAATTGCTGCTTGGTTCATTTCAACTGTAGCTTTCTTCGATGCCATATCTTCTTCAAAACAAGAGGAAATGTGAGACGTAGCAAAATCCGATGTTAATAATAAGCGCTTCAAAGAAATGTGATAAGAAACGATAAGTTTGAGGTTATGTTTCAAAATGATCGTCGGTTTCGAAAAAGATGGGTTATGAGATGTTGTGAGTGCTTCAATGTATGATGGTTTAGAGACTTAATGTGTGAATAACGTGTAACTCGACATGTTAGTGGTGAAACAAAGGAGTGAGAGTGACTTCGCCTTATATAAAGATTCATCTCGGCATTTGACGTTATCGGTGACGAATCAGCTGATATAAAAATTGTGATAGGGAATGACAAGGAATTCTCCACGTTAGAGTATGAGGAAAAGATAATGGGATGGGAATTTAAAGGCATCCATGTGACAATCGATGTGAAATGAAAGTGAATAACTCGAAAAATGTACGTATAAACCGCATGTGAAGTGAACCTGTACTTATGATGAAATGATGAGATGCTATGATGATGTAGTTATAGTCTAGGGTCAATGATGCAACCTAGTTCTCTATAACCGAAGCTCGGATGCCAATCTGTCACACCCCCAAATTACCTGTTTTGCAGCGGAATGGAATTCCCGGGGATTGACTGTCATAGCATCACAATCACAGTTATATTGAACGACCTAAAGTGTCGTTTGGAAAATACATCGTTTGGTTTAATAAAATAATCAGAGTTTACAAAGTAGGTCCCAAATGAAAACCAATTTGTGCGGAAATAAGTTTGTTACAATACAAACGATGTTTTTAAGTACGTAAAACCCAAGTGAGACGCGTCGTCACCACGACTCCATGATGTGTCCCAATGCGTGCCATGAAGTGAATGCCTTAGATACCTGAGATAAAACATGCTAAAAAGTGTCAACACAAAGGTTGAGTGAGTTCATAGAGTTTGAGTTGAAATGTAAAGCCTTCCAAAAGCGTTTATGCAGCAAAGGCATTGTAAATCCACTCAGTTCCAAGTTCCGCCCATACAAAACTTGCAACCTGTGTGTTCACAACCCACTGCCAGAATGTGTGTAGTTTATGTTCCAAACATATGATGTCAAATGAATTCACAAAAATAGTGCATGGCTCAATGTATCGAAATCGTTTATGCAGCAAAGGCATTGTGAATCCACTCAGTTCCAAGTCCCGCCCATACAAAACTTGCAACACGTGTTCACAACCCATTGCTGAAATGTATAGTGTATGCTCAAATCGTTCCAAGACCGTTAGTCCATGAATATACCAAGACCGTTAGCTCAATGAATATACCAAGACCGTTAGACCAATGAATATACCAAGACCGTTAGACCAATGAATATACCAAGACCATCAGTCCAATGAATATACCAAGACAATCAGTCCAATGAATTTTTGATATGACAATTCTAAGCATGGCAAATCACATGTTACTTGCGGACTAAACATTTAGTTCGGATAAACATGTAATTTGTAAATAGTCATGAATGTAATAAAATAGTCGAGCATGTATCTCCCCAAAACATTATGAAAGCATTAAAACAAGAAAAGTGGGGCTATGGAACTCACATGGACAATAATGCGATGGCAAAGGTGGATACACTGAGGTATAGCGTGAATCTCGAAAATGACCTAATATCAATGATATGATATGTCATGAGTTGCAATGTAATGCTATGCATGCACTTCATATGTTATTTATACCATTTATGAGTTGTGAAAATATTACTCGTCGTCGAAAAATACTCTTTTGACGTCTTGACCCTTCAAAAATGACTTTACATGTTTTTACGTCAAAATGTCATCCTACAATGATTTTATAATGATTTTTGGTGAAATTACCACTTTTCGTCGCAAAACAATGTCGTCGGAATCTTCATGAAGTCAACAAAATGGCTTTGGAAAACTAGCCGTAAAACGGTGTACGTCGATCGTTAGAGAACGAACTCGACGGTTTTGGAAAGTTTGTATCGAAATCTAGAAGTTTCAGCTTCGTGAGAGTTTTCGTCATAAAGGTCTCGAACATAAAGATAATAAGGGTTAAAGTTGGTGGTTTTTGGCTAATTGAGTGCAGAAAATTAGTTACGGCAAGTTTATGAAAAAGTGCATATATTTGTCGTTTCAAATCCGATTTCTACGTTTAATATGTCCTTAGCTTCGTATCGAAGTAAACTAATATATTTTTGACTAGTCGAAATAATTTGTGAAGCTTAAGGCTCGTTTTTGACCCGAATAGAGTAAAAACTGCATGCTGAATTTTCTGAAAATAATACTTTTCGTCGTCAAACTTTAAAAATTCACCACGGCTTCGTTATAAGTCCGTTTTATTCCGTTCAAGCGGCCACGGATTCGTTTTAAAGTATATTTTCTAAAAATCAAGGCCAAAGTTTTGTACCAAATGTCGGATTTTCCAGAAAATTGAAACAAGGACAGAACCTTAAAATATAGTTATCGAAAATAGTTTTTCTCGGACAAAACCTATTCTAATCCCTTCAAATCAACTCCAAAACTAATCTAATCCTACCATACACCTTCTTAGGGTGTCATGGGTTCCTAATCACCATCAAGGCCAAAGAATACCATGGGAATAATTATAGGATGACCAATATATAATATAACTCAATAAATCATGAAATAAATGGTATAAATCACATAACATGCATATAAGCTCCAAAGATGAAAAGAAACATATGAAAATGAAAAGGAAACTTGAAAATGATAAAAACAAGCTTACAAGTGATAGTGATGAGGTGTAAGTAACAAGGATTAAACTTAAATACCCTTGGTTTTTATTTCAAAACCATAAAAAGAGTATAAACTAGGTTGATAAACACTTGATCTTGAGAAAATATTTTGATCCCTTTGAGCTCTATGGGTGGCGGTTTGAGAACACAAAGAAGAGAGAAAATGTTTGCTTCTAGGTGAAAATAATTGAGAAGTAAAATGAAGGAAATGAAGGAAGACTTTGTATAAGTGTGTAGACATTTTCATTCAAGAGCCATACCAATTTAATGACCACCCTCCCCATAGGCGGTTTTGGGGAGTTGTCCCTCAAAAATATCTTTTTTTTTTTATAAACTTTACTTGTATATATAATTTGTATAAATTTGACAAAAGTGCAAGTAATTGTGTAGAAATTGTACAAGTAAGGTAAATGGAAATTTTTGGTACAAGTAAGTTTTTAATAGGTCAAAATAGAATGTAATGAGTTGATAAAAATTGTAAAAATACTTTCCTTGTGAAATTTGGGTGATAAAATAATTATCGTACAATTTTTAAGAAAAACGTCGTAATAATTAAACTTTAATGATTTAAGTACCAAATAAATTTGAAACACTAGGAAAACTAAAAATATAGTTTTTATAAACTAAATGTAAGTTTAAAAATACCTCGGGATCATTTTTGAAAGTATCGGGTTAAATGTTAAAATAAAAACTCACGCGATAAAGATTATTAAACATAAAAATTACGCGTATAAAGTGAAATGAACTGTCATGAATGAATTAATGAGATGCAAATGATGTCAATGAAATGTAGACTAATCTTAGTCCATATGAAATGTACGTGATGTCATGATCATGAATTCGCCGCTAAACCTTCAAGGTTACGCGAATTTGGAACACGTAAACCAAGTTTACTATAAATGTTGAAATAATGAGATGTGAACTGTGTCGAGAAATGACCTGAAAGTACGGGTTGTCACATCTGTATTAATGCTTTATTTGACAAAGTTATAAAGTTATCATAAGATTTAGTATTAAATTATAAATTCAAGTTTTTTTTTTATGTATTTGTATTAATATTTGACAAAGTTATGAATTTATATTAAGATTTAGCATTAGAATTCTGGATTAAAGAAGAAAATGTCTATAAAAATACCGTCGTAACATGCGGGTTTCCTTACTGGTATGTAACATTTTATGTAACTCTCACAAAAACATGTTAACGAAGATATGTTCTTTCTTAAGTAATCTTCATATTTATCTATGTAGCGTGTTGTTTTGACAATTCAAAAAAATGTATTTCAGTTAACAAAAAACAAAAAACAAATATATATATAGGATAAAGATCAAATAAAAAGACAAATATCCGTAAAAAGATAAAAAGATTTTTTTTTCAAAAAAAGTTCTCGAAAAATTCTCAAAACATTTCACAAGATCGGGTATGATGGTGCATGAAAAAGTTGTGAAATTTTTTTTTCTAAAAGTGGATAATTTTTTCTGGAAAAAATTATGAAAAAATACGTTTGAGCATTAAATCGTTTTTTTTTTATGCATCAAAAATTGGTTTTTGCACCCAACTTATTTTGACTTTTTTCATCAAAATAATATTGCGCATCTAACTAAAACAAGTTGAAAATTTTGTGCATCAAAATTTTTTTGCGCATCAAAATTCATTTTTTGTGCATTAAAAAAAACGTATCAAAACTCAAATATATAAAAAAAAGTTTTCACAAAGTTTTATGCACCAACATACCGATCTTGTGGAATTATTTTGGAATTTTTGGAATTTTTTTTAAATCTTTTTATTCTTTTTACTGGATATTTGTCCTTTCATTTTAACTCTACCCTATATATATATATATATATATATATATATATATATATATATATATATATATATATATATATATATACTTTTCATTATAAAAAACTTTTCATAATAACCCAAACCTATATATATATATATATATATATATATATAGATATGTATATATATGCTCATAAAAAGATTGTCAAAGTAATGCGCTATGAAACATTGGAAGCTCTAATAACAACATCACCATTATACACAAAACTTGACGAGCGAGTGTTGCCAAGACCAAGAAACTAACTAGAAACCGAATTTAATCTATTATATCTAAAAGACCATTACTTCAAGCCGTAACATAAAGCTAGCTATAGGAACTCACGAGCAACTCGGCTCATTTACACTTCTACGTTGAACAACTAACACCACACATGGCTTAGACTTTACCTCAAGAATCGTTATTTTAAAAAGTGGTTGCTTATTCTCTACATATAAAGGGCATGTTTTGCAAAAGTAACTGTTGCTGTAACTGGAGATGGTGCTAGAGATGTAGTTTATAAAAAGAGATTTTATTTATAAGCTACATGAAATAACCTTTGATTTTCAAAGATTATGGAAGATTTTTTTTTTTTTTTTTTTTTTTTAATCTCATAAAAGTTCTGTCTGCCAAAGGAAAAAATTATTTTTTAAGTTGCTTATTTTTTAAATAATAAGCATAATATCTCAATAATCATGTGCCTAATATGCCCAAAGTAAAAATATTTTTTCTTAAAATTTTAAAAACCTAAAAATTAGAAATGGTCATACCTCAAAATACCTCTTTAAAACTTGTATTTTAATATTTGGTTTTCTTTCCCCGCATGAAAATTCAAAAAATATTGCTTTAACAATGTTTTAATCAAAAAAATTTTAAAAATGCATGACAACTTTTAACAACCTTTTTATAATGTAGTTTTATTTATTTGTTTTTTTATTTTTTATTTTTTTTACAAGATTTTTTTTAATCACAATATTAAAAATTTCTAAAAATTCATCTACAACCTATACATACACTAATTAAAAAATGATGTAATGTTTAATTTCATTAAATGGTTTTATACGTTTTTGATACATTTAAGAATTGTTGCATGCTACAACTTTTTTTAATTACAATTTGATTGTTTTGTGTTGTATTTATAAACGTTACACGAAATTGATGCAAGTGTGATAACTGTTTGTCGCTATAAAATCTCGTTGCTGTGCACGGGTATTCGACTAGATTTTATAAGTCGGTATTTGTACTTTTAGTCGCAAAAAAAATATTATAAAAAATAAAAAATTGTAAGACTATAGTTTCAAGACTATAGCGAATATCAGTATCGAACTTACAGTAATGGAAACAACTATCTTGATATTTGAGGTAGTCTTCTTCCTCGTCACTCCATCTTATCTCCAAACATCATTAATAAATGTCAAGGCATAAAGCACGCCTGGGTTTAGTATGAAAGCATTATAGTATATGTTTGATTTAGAGTTCAGTTAATTTACTTGGTATGAAATTACATAATCAGTATGAGTATCAAGTCTAATTATCATATCCTCGTTCTAACCTTGATCCTCTGCATGTCAGAGTAAGCTCCATAAAATCAACATTTGACCATAACACAATTAAAACATAGAAAGAAAATCAAATTCCGTGAACTTTGCAATTAAAACATAGAAAGAAAATCAAATTCCGTGAACTTTGCAATCAAATGCATATAGCCAACCAAGTAAAAGAGAAAGATGATATAAGTATATAACATCAAAAAGGCCCTAGATATAGTTATAGCGTGCTAATAAACTAAGCATTGTCACGAGTATAGCATTTGTCATAGGAGCAATGTACAATCTCATGACGGTCTTGTGATAGTAGCATAGCAGTTGTCACGAGCCATTGCATAGCTGATGCGCGCTTCTCTTTTCAAAACCAGAAATTCCTTGGTTTGTAACGACGCAAACTCCCAACAAAATGAATTTGACAATCCCTTGAACCCCTATAAAGGCTTGATAATTCTGCAAGCAATTGTTTTTCTTCTTCAGAGGATAACGTAGCATCACATTCGACTGTCAACGTCTTTAAAGCCTTTGAATATAACAAGATGAACTTCAAGAACAGTATATCGTTTATGTTTCCCTTGGTCTTAGAAAATCTCATTGCCTTAAGTTTCTTAGGCATACAAGTGGGAATCGACAGTGGATCAATCCATCTACCCGCATTTGGCTTTTGTTTTATTCAAACAAAGATAGAGAAAACCCAGCATTATATAGGGATAAATGAAGTTTATGAGCATAATTGAAAAAATATTAAAGCTTATGAAAACAGCCATATATTGTACCTTTGAACGTAAAATATTCCAACTAAAAACGTTCAAAAATTGAGATTAAGTGCCATCTTCGACCAGCCTTGGCACAACCCTGTAACTCCAATCGCTTCAAGTTTGGAAATTTGGGCCATTGGCATTGGTCGTTCAATGACATCCAGCACTATAATTGAACGGATAAAACAAAATCATTCAAAATGCAACAAATACTCATGAGATAATTTTAAAGGTAAACTCACCTTCGTGGTTAAGGAAAGGAATTTAGCTTCACTTGTAACTTTTAGAAGCTTAAACCACAAATATTCATGACTTACTCTACATGAAACATTTGCCTCAACGAGAGATGATAAATTCTCTATTACAAAAAGTGAGCACCAGACCCCATCCAAAATTAAGTATTCAAGATTAGGAACATTTAAAATCACTTTGTTAACCATTCGTGAGGAGCTAAAGGTTGATAGTTTTAATCGCTTCAAAGTCGGTATATTGAAAGTGTAGTCTTCTTTGTTGTTCCACCCGTTTATTTTTAAAGATAGAATTACGAGTATTGGACATCCCTGGATGAGTTTGAATGCATCGTTAAAAGGTGTGTAAGCCACAGTGATGTCAAGGGTTATAAGATTAGGAAAATTGATGGAAGATACGCAATCCGGTAAAGAAAAATAATCGAAAGTATAATGTAATCTAAACTTTGTGAGTGATTTGCAAGTAAACAGACTCAAAGGCAACTCAACATCAGGGACTTTTATGTCAAGCTCACAAACATTGAAAGTAACTGCTTTACTAATCCACTTTGACACAACTGACGCTGGAATAATTCTAGAATTGGGGAAGTGCATTCGGATTTTTTTAACTTGGAAGGGTTTGAAACGATTTAACACCTGATCCACAAATTTTGAGAAGCGATTGGGAAGGTAAAAATTATCACAATCAATGTCAAGGTTATGTATCCGTGTCCAACTGTATCTCAATCTTTTGGATAAAATGCAAGTTTGAACAGCGAATTTTGTTGGCATTAGAGAGAGTATGTGTGAAATAAGCTCTTCAGGCAAGCTGCTAAGCCTATTAAGATTATCACCATGGGAACTCATCATGTAGCTTTTCGAGCCCCTGAGGATTAAAACACACTTTTTAGATAACAATCCAAGTGAATGTTAATTAATGGTGTGTAAAACCAATTCCAAACAAAAAGAAGCAAAATTGTCTGGTAGTAAACCAATATTCAACATGAGGCTTGTGTCCCAATGTTTACCCTTGTTGTTTGAGAAGCTCCTCAAATGGTTGTGGGTTAAGTCGCTTAGGACATGTGAGGTTGATTTGTTGTTTATATATTGTGAGATTATTATTGCGCTTCAAAAAAATTGTTCAAAACAAACTCCTATTGTTAGAAAAAAACTATTGAGTTGGGTGATGTTCTATATTGACTTCAAGCGAAAAACAAAAAGGTGTCAAAACTAAGGTACACTATTACTGAAACATAAATAAGGGATTGATGATGCATACCTTAATAATTGAGAATTGTTGATTACCTGCAAAAAATTAAGTATATAATTAAACTAGTTATAATATCCGTGCACGCACAAATCTAACAATCCAAGTGACTGTTAATTATTGGTTTCTTGTCTGATAGTAAACTAATATTCAAAACAAATTCACTCCAATCGTTAAAAAAAAACTTTTGAGTTTGGTGATGTTCTAAAGTTCATTCCACTTGATACTATGCAAAATTATATATCGACTTCAAGCAAAAAAAAAAAAAAAAAAAAAAAAAAAAAAAAAAAAAAGTGTCAAAACTAAGGTACACTATTACTGAAACGTAAATAAGGGTTTGATGATGCATACCTTAATAATTGAGAATTGTTGATTACCTTCAAAGATTAAAAAGATAAATTAGAGCGATCAGGGTTAATAATGCCTAGCGAATGTATAGGAAAAGTTTATATGTGTATCAATGGGCCAGCTACTGCCTAGATCGGTGACCAACACAGGCCCAACAAGAAGCCCAGATGCATGTTCGAGAGTCGAGACCAGTGTTAACCGAGACTGATGGTTCAGAGCCAGTGAGTGTGGGAGATCGATCACATACATAGCCGAAAAAGACAAAGGAAAGATTCACAATGTGGAGGTCGCCCCAAACCCTTGTATAATGAATAGACAAAACTAAGATTTCAACTTGCCAACGGAGATTCAAAAGCAACAATACTAATGCAGAGATGTAATAGGGATCATCTGATGTTATTTAACGAGGAAACAAACAAAATCTGGTTCTAACATCTAAACATGACTAATCTTCAAAAAAGTCACATATACATGCTCACAAAAAGATTGTCAAAGTAATGCGCTATGAGATGTTATATGAAGCTCTTAATATCACCATTAACTGGTCGAGGGAGTGTCGCCTAGACCAAGAAACTGAGAGTATGACTAGAAACCGAAGTTAATCTATTATATCTATAGGACCATTACTTCAAGCCGTAACATAAAGCTAGCTATAGGAACTCACGAGCAACTCGGCTCATTTACACCTCTACGTTGAACAACTAACACCATACTTGGCTTAGACTTTAGCTCAAAAATCGTTATTTTAATAAGTGGTTGCTTATTCTCTACTACATATAAAGTAAAAATGTTTTTGCTTAAAATTTTAAAAACCTAAAAATTAGAAATGTCCATACCTCAAAGGGTTTAGGCTATTAAATAGCCACCTACTTTCTCAAATGTACCAATATGGTACGTGTACTTTTTTTCTTACTCGGATAGGACTTGTACTTTTTTTTGTGTCAATATGGTCACAAAGTTCATTTGTCAAGTAATAATCCTACCTGGCAAGACAGGTAGGAGCCACAGGATTGATCACAGCAGCTTTTGCTGACGTCATCATGACAAAGTTTGACCTCTAGCTAAGTGAGCTCCTCACGCTCAAGAATCATATCTCTAAAATCTAAACTAACGAAATACAAGTTGGCTGCCTTGTTAACAAGAGCAGGAGGAGGTGGTGGTGGCGCCGCCACCTTGTTGAAATGAGTAGCAGGTGGTGGTGGTGTCAACACCTTGCTGAAATGAGTAGGTGGTGGTGGTGGTGGTGGTGCTGCCGCCACCTTGTTAACAACACCAGTTGGTGGCTTAGGTCAGGGCACAAATGGTGACATTGATGAACGGGGTGGTGTTTGGGTGGTGTATGGGGCGGTAACATGGTTTGGGATGTTGATGGAGAGGATGTCGTTGACGGGGAAGGAGCGGATGGCGGAGGGTGTGGGGGTTTTGGGAGGTGGTTGGTGTGGTTGTTTTGTGGTGGTGTATGGGGTGGGACGGGCGCGACGGGGTGGGTTGCGACGGATGGTGACGGTGGTAAGGCACGGCGGTGGGCTGCTGAGTTCCATTTTTATTTTGATCGGTGAAATGAGTTGACCAAATCTGGTTGGGATAATGATGACGTGTCTTGCCACGTAGGATTAATACTTTGACAAATGAACTTTGTGACCATATTGACACAAAAAAAAGTACAAGTTCAATCCGAGTAAAAAAAAAAAAGTACACGTATCATATCGATACATTTAAGAAAGTAGGTGCCTATTTAATAGCCTAAACCCTACCTCAAAATACCTCTTCAAAACTTATATTATAATATTTGGTTTTCTTTCCCACATAAAAATTCAAAAAATGTTGCTTGAACATGTTTCAATCAAAAATTTAAAAAAATATGCATGACAACTTTTGACAACCTTTTTTTAATGTAGTTTTTCTTTTTTCTTTTTTTCAAAGAGATTTTATTTATTTATTTATGATTTGTTTAATCACAATATTAATAATTTCTAAAAATTCATCTAAAACCTATACAAACACTAAATTAAAAAAAATTATGTAAATGTTTAATTTCATTAAATGCTTTTATACGTTTTGATACATTTAAGAATTGTCGCATATTGCAACTCTTTTCAATTACATTTTGATTCTTTTATGTTGTATTTATAAACATTATACGAAATTGATGTAGTCGTCTTCCTCGTCACTCCATCTTATCTCTAAAGATCATTATTAAATGTCAAGGCATAAAGCACGCGTGGGTTTAGTATGACGATACTAAGTGAAGGTGAAAGCATTATAGTATATGTTTGATTTAGAGTTCAGTTATTTTAATTGGTATGAAACTACATAATCAGTATGAGTGTCAAGTCTAATTATCATATCCTCGTTCTAACCTCGATCCTCTACGTGTCAGAGTAAGCTCTTCGCAAACCAACATTTGACCATAACACAATAAAAACATAGAAAGAAAAACAAATTCCGTGAACTTTGCGATTAAATGAATATAGCCAACCAAATAAAAGAGTAAGATGCATATAAGTATATAACATCAAAAAGGTCCTTGATATAGTTATAGCCTGCTAATAAACTAAGCACTGTCACGAGTATAGCATTTGTCATAGGAGCAATGTACAATCTCATGACGGTCTTGTGATAGGAGTATAGCATTTGTCACGAGCCATTGCATAGCTGATGCGCTTCTCTTATCAAAACCAGAAATTCCTTGGTGTGTAACGACACAAACTCCCAACAAAATGAATTCGGCAATCCCTTGAACCCCTATCAAGGGTTGACAATTCTGCAAGCAACTGTTTTTCTTTTTTGGAGGATAACGTAGCATCACATTCGACTCTCAACGTCTTTAAAGCCTTTGAATTTGACAAGATGAACTTCAAGAACTGTATATCGTTTATGTTTCCCATGGTTTTAGAAAATCTCATTGTCTTAAGGTTCATAGGCATGCAAGTGGGAATCGACAGTGGATCAACCCATTTACCTGCAATTAGCTTTCGACCAGTCTTGGCACAACCCTGTAACTCCAATCGCTTCAAGTTTGGAAATTTGGGCCATTGGCATTGGTCGTTCAATGACAGCCAGCACTATAATCGAACGGATAAAATAAAATCATTCAAAATGCAACAAATGCAAATGAGATAATTTTAAAGGAAGTAAACTTACCTCGGTGGTTAAGGAAAGGCATTTAGCTTCACTTATAACTTTTAGAAGCTCAAACCACAAATATTCATATCTTACTGTACATGAAACATTTGCCTCAACGAGAGATGATAAATCCTCTATTACAATAAGTGAGCACCAGACCCCATCCACAATTAAGCATTCAAGATTAGGAACATTTAAAATCACTTTGTTAACCAATTTTGAGGATCTAAAGATTGACAGTTTTAAACGCTTCAAATTCGGTATATTGAAAGTGTAGTCTTCTTTGTCGGTTCCACCCTTCTAATTTTAGAGATAGATTTACGAGTATTGGACATCCCTGGATGATTTTGAATGCATCGTTAAAAGGTGTGTAAGCCACATTGATGTCAAGGGTTATTAGATTAGGAAGATTGATGGAAGATACGCAATCCGGTAAAGAAAAATATTGGGAAGTATGATGTAATCTAAACTTTGTGAGTGACTTGCAAGTAAACAGACTCAAAGGCAACTCAACATCAGGGACTTTTATGTCAAGCTCACAAACATTGAAAGTAACTGCTTTACTAATCCACTTTGACACAACTGACACTGGAATAATTCTAGAATTGGGGACGTGCATTGGATTTTTAACTTGGAAAGGTTTGAAGCAGCTTTAACACCTGATCCACAAATTTTGAGAAGCGATTGGGAAGGTAAAAATTATCACAATCAACGTGAAGGTTATGTACCAATGTCCAACTGTATCTCAATCTTTTGGATAAAATACAAGTTTGAACAGCGAATTTTGTAGGCATTTGAGAGAGTATGTGTGAAATAAGCTCTTCAGGCAAGCTGGTAAGCCTATCTAGATTATCACCTTGGGAACTCATCTAGTAGCTTTTTTCGAGTCCCTGAGGATAAGAACACACTTTTTAGATAACAAAAATCTAACAATCCAAGTGACTGTTAATTATTGGTTTCTTGTCTTATAGTAAACTAATATTCAATACAAATTCACTCCAATCGTTAAAAAACTTTTGAGTTTGGTGATGTTCTAAAGTTCATTCCACTTGAAACTAAGCAAAAATAAGGTGTCAAAACTAAGGTACAGTATTACTGAAACATAAATAAGGGTTTGATGATGCATACCTTTAATAGAGAATTGTTGATTACCTACAAGGATTAAGGAAAAAAAAAAAAAAAGTTAGAGCAATCAGGGTTTAAAATGTCAAGCGTATTTATAGAAAAAGTTTATATGTGTATCAATGGGCCTACTGCCTAGATCGGTGACCAACACTGGCCCAACAAGCAGCCCAGATGCATATCCGAGAGTCGAGACCAGTGTTAACGGAGACTGATGGTTCAGAGGCGGTGGGTGTGGGAGATTGATCACATACATTGCACTGTTGGTAAAATTTTAGCCGAAAAAGACAAGGGAAAGATTCACAAAGTGGAGGTCGCCCCAAACCCTAGTCTAATGGATAGACAAAACTTATTTTTCAACTCACTAATTGTTTTTTTTTTTTACACATCTTTTAAAATGTGTCCAGCATTTCTCAATCTTACAACACTTAAATTGATGCCAAGTATTTGTCGTACGGGACTAACGGAGTTTCACAAGCTACCTTACTAATGCATGGTGATCGTCCTGTTTTATGTCACGAGGAAACAAACACAATCTGAATTTAAAACCTAAACATGACTAATCTTCAAATGAGTCACATATGTATGCTCAGAGGCAGATTGTCAAAGTAATGTACCATGAAATGTTATGTGTGTAACAATATCACCATTATACACAAAAGTTGTCGAGGGAGTGTTGCCTAGCCCAAAAATTTGTGTATGACTAGAAGCCGAAGTTATTTTATTATATCAATAAGCCCATTACTTCAAACCATAACATAAAGGTAGCTATAGGAACTCACGAGCAACTCGGCTCGTTTACACCTCTACGTTGAACAACTAACACTTATATAATAGGACATGACTGGGTTGGGCCAAAATTCTCATTGCCATGTATAAGCTTTGAAAGATGTAACTTTGGGCCCGACCCAGATGATGGAAAGACAAAAACTTAGCTATCACCTTGCAAGTAGTAATTGTTTTTTGCCCAATCTTTTTAACATACGAGATGGAGATGCCGCGCGTTGCTGCGGCATGTTTTCTTAAAGATGAGATCAGACATAATAGATTTAAAGTGAATGTATAATCTGTGTTTTTCTTTTGTATATTTGTGAACAATCCGGAAAATTATCTGGCAATATTTTGATCCGAAGATAGTTGGAGCGATACTTTGAAAACAATAGTTAGACTTAGAGTAGTTGCAACCTCAAACAGATACCAAAGGAACATGTTAAGAAAAATGATGCAGCCACCGTGGCTGTAACCATCATGGGTTGTGTATGGCTTAAATGCCTTTCAGTAAAGAGCCTCTCCACCAAACATGAATCATGTATGTTGGTGGTTTCTGTATGGCTTAAATGCCTTTCAGTAAAACTGTTGTAAACTTAGCAATGGTGGTGTTAGTAGAAATTTAATCTGTTGTTGCTAAGAAAGATAGGTTGTCATTCTGTGGTGTCTACTACAAATATGTTGTTATGCAGTTACTTGGTATAATAATTATCATGCTTATAGCTTGCTTATTGCACTTTCAATCAGTGTGTGGTGGTATTCGTTGTCATGGATGGGGATGCCTTTGAAGAAGGCCAGGTTATCCGCATGTTGGCGAGGCAACCCATAGATGAAATTTCAGATGAGTGGTTGGTTTATGAATGGAATCTGTGCAGACAATGTGCAGTGCTGAAGAAAAAAATAGTGAATTAAAGCTCTTAATGTGTATAGGTTTGAAGTGATTAAAGCAGACAATACACAGGTTTCAATTGAGTGTTTTTATATGATCAGATTTCAATACTGAAATATGCACAGATGTACAATGCATGCTTGAAGAAAAAAATAGTGAATCAAAGATTCTCATTTTATCTAAAGAAACAGTGAAGGTGCTATGCAGTGACAAAAACAGTGAATCCAAACTGTGCATTGGAGGCTTGAGAGGAGTGAATGTGTTATAACAGATTCTAAATTACATACTATATGCACATATTCTTAATCACATAGGTACCACATATGAATGACGGTTACACAAAACATTTTGCGGCAGCAAATAATGGTGTAAATTTTACCTGCGAGCACTTTGTTCCAAAGAATAGAGGCGCTAGGTTGCTGGATCACTGTCTCCAACCTTCTTGCTGAATCCCTCAAGCCTATGCATCATTCCATTAATCGAGTTATACTTTTTTACAAAGGCTAACTTTCTTATCAGTTTAAAACAGCAAGGCCACAAAACATGGTTACATGTTCTTCAAAAAGAATTTTAGTTACAGAAATTCAGTTTTGATGGGCTACACTAATCACCGTCATATATAAAACCTTATAATCCGATGGTCTCAAACCTAAATCAATGACATTATCACAAATACTGTTTGAAAAATGTAGTCTTAATGTGTGCTCATGTCGTTCCTAGTTGTCTCTGGGCAGTTGCATACATTTCCGAACATACATATTTAGTTGAGTAGCAAGCCAAAAACACAAACTACAAATACTATGACTATATTGCATGTGCAAAAAATAAGAATACTCCAATGTTTGGTGTCAGACACCTTTCTCTGGTAAGGCAGACGGTTACTGAAATTAACCATTTCCGGACCAGCCTTAGTTGTTTCTATATTGTCCTCTAAGCCTTCTATGTAGGTATGTTTCTCTGCACAATGAACATATTTGCAGCATGATGAGCGGATTTTACGCATCATCACACTAATTTGAAATGTTGCACTCGGTAATACATAATATGGGTAGTCAACAAAAGAATTCTCAAGCTGGGCATGAGTATCATAGTTTATTGCTCAAACTACTGAATTTTATAGTAAAAGCAATTGCATATTTTTTAATATTCAGAAAGTACTCGATCCTTTAAATAAAGGTTGGGTGGAAAAACAAAGTATGACAAAATTTGATTACTGTTGGTTATAGGTAGACACCGAAAGGAAGCATGAGAATGCACTCATCGACCATGGTTAGTAGTATGAACAAATTATCGAGACATATTACTAACCGTAGTAACTTAAAAGCTTGGCACGTGACAAGCCAGCTTATGTGCAGGAGGCGTTCCAATGTGAGCATCCGCAACTACCTCAAAAATTTGAGAAAGCTCAATTTCAGAACCAATGTCAGTGGCCTTGATTGATAAGCATCCATTCATATTCATAGTCCCACGGATAGCGTGTTTCTGAATCTAAAAAAAAAGAGTATACAATCAATTCAAAATGAGCAAAAAAAAATAACATGTGATGATAAAACAATTGTATCCTCATCAATAGCCGATCATTGTGAATTTTGTAAATTATAGGATAATGGTATGTATGATAATTTACTCACTATGCTAGATTGTTGATCCAATATATATATCTGCAAATGCTACCTTTCCTTTCTTTCCACCATCTTTCTGCAATGAAGAAGTGAGTATAAATCATTATTCACATGACATAATTTTTTATATTATTAATGAGAAGCCGACTTTAGTTTTCAAGTATTAAAACGAAATTATCTATTCATACCTGGAAGTCGAGATATAATGACACATACCAAGCAACTAACTGTAGACTGTTTGTCCAGCTGCAATCCAGGTTTGTTAATCGAATGGCATGCCAGATCTAGGATGATCTATAAATTGCACAAATGATCCTAGGTTTGACGTGCCATTCAATCAACAAAGCTGGATTGCAAGTAAAGAAATGATCTGCACCTATTTGAGTCTCGTGCATTTAAGATATATCAGTTTTCATTCTCTATCTACAATGTTTAATTATGCAACCATCATGTTTCTAGTTTTTATCCCTTTTTTCTCTTTTTTTCTAGTTTCATATATATATATATATATATATATATATATATATATATATATATATATATTTTTATCTGGTTTCCTTTTTTTCCTTTTTCATAAGGCCAGATTAATTTTTTGTGGGAGTGTATTTTGAAAAAAAGGCCAAGTATGTGAAAAGTTGCCTAATTAATGATTGTTTATAGGGAAGCAAATCCCATCATTACTTTCTATTGCATTTGGTGGCTCTAGAGTGGCAGTCAAATCAAAGAGCTTATAAGTCATGTACTATGGCACTATAGCAATCATAATTTACCCCAAATCTGCCCTTTAAAAGACACACATAGCAAAGAAAATCTATTTTAGAACCAAAAAAAAAAAAGGAAAAAAAAATAATAAATGATGACGACACCAATGCCTTTCTGTGAAGAGCTTGCTGCAGCTGCTGGCTCTAGCCTTGTGAGGGATATGATGGTTGTTCGATTCCAAAGAGAGGTAACTGTCACTATGGTGGATGAAGGAAAATTTATGAAAAAAGCCCAATACATTAGGGCTCGTGTGGCTGAGAGGGGCTATGTGATCGGAGAGTTGGAGCTTTTGTATCCGTTTGTTTCTTGTGTACAGAGTATCTCAGTCTTTGACTAAGCCGCAAACTGAAGATTTGAGAGAAGCTGCAGCGATTCTGGTGAATGTCATGAAGAAGCAGAAGCGAGCACAGGAGCTTCTGTCATTCATCGAGAAGTTGTAGGGGTGATAACATCAAATAGTCCTGATTTTCTAAGCGTTAATTTCCCCATATATCATCACATTTTGAGTAATATACTAGTGAAAACATCCTTATTCCTTATTATTTCATTTCAGGACCTTTTCAATGTAAGGAAGCTGCTTGTGGACGTTTTCATACCCTATTGATCTGTGTGGAAAACTAGAAGGGGGGTTGAATAGTTTTACCAATTTATAACTTCCTTTTAAATATTTAGATCGACTTATGTCAATCTATTTGGTTGTTTATGTTGGACGTTGATAGATAGATATATAAACGTGTAATGAAAGATAAATAGTAAAAAGCACATCACCACGACACAAGTATTTATAGTGGTTCGGCTACAAGGACACCTTCCTTGCCCTACTCCACTCCCCGAGTCACCTACTCGAGAGTTCGTAAGTACTACACCAACTCCTTATGGCGGAGAAGCCTTCAGCGCAACCTTTTAGGTACAAAGCTAAATACGAGTTCTTTCACACAAAGTGCGAACCACACCTAACGAGACGTCGCCTACCCTTTTTTAGGTGCTAGGCTAACCACCGGGTTCTTTCACTCCAAGGTGAACCACACCTACACAACGTTGCCTACCCTTTATTAGGTACTAGGCTAAGCACCTAGTTCCATTACCATGGAGGAACTACTACCCATTACAACACAACACCTAATCTCAAGGAGATCTACTCCTTGTTACAACACCATCAAGGATATCACCATCCTTGTAGATAAACAAATACACATATGTATAACGATGCACCTCATCGATTATACGACCTAAGCATTCTTCCCAAATGCTACTTGATTTGATCCTTTGGCATCCTTCACTAATGCCTTTGACACAGCGCTTGGCACCCTTCACTAATGCCTTCGTCTTGACACCTTTAGCATCCTTCACTAATGCTTTTGACACAGCGTTTGGCACCCTTCACTAATGCCTTCGTCTTGACACCTTTAGCATCCTTCAATAATGCTTAGACACGGATGATGAGCACCTTTCACTAATGCTTTCATCTTGACACTTTCGGCATTCTTCACTAATGCCTTCAACCCAACATCTATGGAGAAAGGAAGAACTATCAACAAGAGAACCTTAGTAGTCTTGATGATGACGAATCATGGCAACTCATGGACTTGAGCTTGCACGTCTTCAAGAGGTGGTGATCTCTCCTTTAAGAGGAACCTAGTAGATCACACAAAACAAAAGACAAACTACATAGATCACTTAGATCGAGGTTAGAGGTTAGAATACTTTGGGGAAGTATGTGTGTAAAACCATGTGTAAAGAGAAAGAAATGGCTCTCTATTTATAGAGAAAATTCTCTTCTGTTTCCCGGATCCCACGGATCCCTACCACAAGGGATCCGGCTAGCACAAAGCTAGGGATCCGTGGTCCGCTCCTCTTGGCCCATGGGTATTTTTGGTTATGGGTCATGGGTCATGGGTTATGGGTTGATCCATGGTTTTCTTTCTAGATACAATGAACTTGGTTAAGTGGTATATATAAAACCATGGGTTATGGGCCAAAACCATTTGCTAGTATTTACCAATTTAGTATATACTTGTATTTACCCATTTTAGCATACACTTAGTTTTACCCATTTTAGTATACTTAGTTTAAGTATATGTTTAACCCAATATGTAAACACTAGTTGTTGTACATATGTATCTAAATCATAAAATCACTTATACTTGTTTTAGTGTTTTATGTGACAACTAAATTGTGTTAGAAAACTATTAACTCAAACTATTTACTACTCCATTTGTTTTAGTTAAAATGATTTTATATTCGTTATCGACAAAACATTAGAAGATCGTAAAATATAAATAAACGTTTTTACTACTTATTTGTATTAACAATCTCCCCCTTTTTGTTGATGACAAAACATAAAATTATTTTAAGGAAAAAGCTAAAATTGTAAAATTTGTTTGTAGTTTTACTTTCTTCTCCCCTTTTTGTCGAAACAAAAGTGTTAAAAACTAACACAATTTTATAAGAAAAAAAGATGTAAAAAGAGCAAGTGGCGGGAATGGTACTCGTCTTAACTCCCCCTTGACGAGTCCATCCCTATGTAAGGCCGTCAAGGACATAGCGTAAAATAAACTAATTGTGTTTGCAACTAAGTTTGCAAATGGTTAGATCTAAGTGACGAAGAGCGTGCTCCCCTTGAATATTGCAATGTTGCAATGGGGTGTCATGAAGTGTAATCCAAAATTGGATTAAGTTGCAAGTGATTTTTTGCAATGTTGTTTGACACAAAGCTCCCCCTAGCTTTATGGTGTCAATATCTTCATGTGTATTTTGAATAACTACAAAACAAAGGTTAGAAAAACAAGAGTATAGTGCATAATTTCCTGCAAAAGAGACTCAAGTTAGTAGAAAAATAGTTTTCTGTCTCACGGATCCCACAGTTCCCTCCTAGTAGGGATCCGTCTAGGCAATTTTGAGGGATCCGTATAGCTGATGATTAAATTCAGCAATGGTGATGTAACAAGTAATGTTAACATCAAAATGAGATATGTATTCAACCAACAAACATATACTCAATGCAATATGGCAAGTAAACTATCATTCAATAAAACATAAGAGATGATCAACAAATCTCTAAAAACTAAGAGAATTATTTAGCCATATTCTACTAAAACTAATAAGTGACCAAAGCTTAAGAGGCAACAATGTGCTTGAGTCTAGGGATGAGTAGACTTGTTGATTTGGTCCAATCTTTCAAGAAGATGATTAAACATGAAATGCAACTCATTTCGTACTTCTTGAACAAGTCCTTGGGTGATTAGACAATTAGAGCAATTATTGTCTTGATAGGATATTTTGAGGAGGTTCTACAAATGATGCTGGAGGTACATTGAGTAATTTAGGATGAGGTTCTACTAGGAATTAGAGTGGTGGTAATGGAAATTCCTTAATATGATCAAGTCCTTGGTGGTTCCTTGTTTCCAACGATGGACTAGTTGGTGATTAGGAAGTTCTCGGTGGTGAATGCTCTAATGAATAGAGATTTGGGTGAGAGAGAGGCTCGGTGAAGGAGTGTAGTCCATGCTCTAAGAATGAAGGTTTAGACGTTTTTCTAGAACTAGGTACGTTTGGTTTATAGATCGATGATCCCTTTTCTAACCTAAAAGGTTTAATGCTAATTATTGCAGTTCTCTTGGCAATTGTTGATTGGGTTTGTTGAGGTGAGATTCTAGTACTATTATCTCTTACGGATGATGATTCGGTGGATGGGAAGTCCTACCATTTGTGGGTTTAACCGGAGATGATTCGGTTGAGGAAATTTCGTGTACAACACGAGCAAGTTTCTTGGGTGGTTCTTGGTTGGATGAGTTAGCACTAGGAGCTTTCCTCATGATGAAATGACTAAGGAAAAGGTTTATAAATGCTGAGAATTATGTTGTGTTTGATGACTAAGGGATTATAGGAAGATAACTTATAAAGGGAAGGATTTAGCAAGTGCATTCAAGACTTAAGTCTCTAATATCCTTTGGAATGTGATGATTAGCATGCACAAGGTTGAAGTTCAGAGTTTCACTGATCTAGGAACTTATTTAAGATGAGATGGAGTGTTTGAATTAGGAAGATGAGTTGAAATGATTTTTTTAGCAATGTTAGACATAAGCTGTCATCCGGATCCCACGGTTCCTTCCTCAGAGGGATCCGTCTAGGCTAATCCTAGGGATCCGGCTTTTGCAGTTATGAAAGAGTGGAAATGATGTTTCTAAGATCTAAGACCTATATCATCTTGAGTGTTTTAGTCCTCCTAAGTGTTTTAAATGAAGGGGTGCTTGAGTACTTGAAGGTAATGAGTGATGTAGTTAATGATTGTTATTTATGGAAGGATTTGGAACTTTCAAGAGTACCAATGGATGAGCAAGGATGACACTAAAGATTTAGAGTGTCAATTGAAGCTAATTGATCCTAGAGATCAGGTTGTGTCTTAGGATAGTGTTTTGGAAAATATCCTAGAGGCTTTGAGATGGGAAAACTAGAATTTGATCAACTTTGATCAATTTTGAGGTAAGGGTGATTTATGATCAATTTTGCCATAATCGAAAGATTTCTAAAGCTAGATGTGAGGTATCATGTGAGAACGATGAGTGATCATAGAGAGCGGAAGAGTAATGGATTAAAGTGAAAATGATAGATCTACAAGCGTCTTAGAGTGTGATCTAGGTGAGTTGAGTAGGAAAGGATCTACTTAACTTGATAAGGACTTAATTTGCCTTAAGACACTATGTTTAGCTTAGTGTGAGGTGTTATAAGGACATGATTGAAATACAATGATTGCAATTGCATTTTACGTTTGTCGGATCCACGGTTCCCTAAGAGTAGGGATCCGTCAAGCACAAGTTTTGGGATCCGTCTATCTGCTAAGCAGAACCTTTACAAAAGGTATGCAATGACTTTGACAATGAATCATATTTCAAGTTTAAGAGGTTCTAACACTAATATATCAAATGAGATCGAGCTCACAAATAACAAAGAGGTTTATCAAACTTAACAAGCACTATTCAAGAAACTCAAAACCTATTTACGATCTAGATTAGTAAATCATTTGTATTAACAATGGCGTACAGAGTAGATGATGGTGTTCAAGACAATAGGGTTGTTTTGGCCAACGGAAGCATTGAACTATGTATAGTCATTACGGATGGTGATTAGCATACAATGAACCGTCCGAAGTCATGTAGCTCTTCTAGATCAAAGCAAGATAATCACTTGATGAGGCAAGTGGTTGTGATTAACTAAAAGAAAATTTTATTTTACAACTTGTTTGATTAGTAATCCTAAGACAATGCAAAGTATTTCCATTGTAAACTTACTTTAGGAAAACATAGAGTATGTGAGAGAATGAATATGAGATTATTACCAGCGGTGCTCAATTACGGCTAAACACGACCATTTTTACGGGCGATTCTACATACCTAACTTCTATCAAGGAAGCAATTCAACCGTTAGGTCAAATTGAGTTTATAGTGCAATAAGTTCTCCAGTATTCATTCTCAAGTTAGGAAGATTTATATTCCTACAATGGCCTATCGAAGAGTGACAATTATGATACTTTGCTTCGTTTAATATTATACTTGAGACAACTAAGGTGATGAAGGTGTCATGTTAAAAATAAGTTTAAAAAGTTGTCCATATGGTAATCAACAAAAAAATGATTGAATGAGCTAGTTCAACATATGTTGTTGGAAAGCTTTGAGTTTGGACTTTCGGATATGACCAATTATATTTGCGTTGCAAAATAATTTACTTGAATATATCGGATGAAATAATCAAGTTGTCAATCCTACTATGAAGCTTGGAAGGCGATCATGAAAAGGAAAATGGGAGAGTACATCATAACACAAGTGTAGGTTATGATCCGATGTACATTCTTGTTGTTTTTAGAAAATGATACAAGAACAAAGAAAATCATATAAGCACATAAAACATTTATGTTGCACACATGACAAACTCAATCAAAAAATCCATTTAGTGTGTTATATGTTTTAAACATTTTCAACCTATATGACTTATCTAAGTATCTAAACTAACATTTTCAACACAACTAGATGTTATCCCAAACACTCCTTCAAATAGCACATTGATTAGTAGAATATTACTAAATCGACAAACAAGAGAATGAATAGCAAGGTAAGGAAACCACATATTTTATTCAATCAAACAAGCACAAAAGCTATTTGAGATAAGCAAATAATCAAGTAATGCAAAGAAGACAATTTATCATTTAGCATAGCATATGAAAGTTCTTTTCATCGCTTTTTGTTAAATATAAACATGTATACCAAGCTTGATTAGTTTCTTTTATATTTATAAATATGATCAAAACCTTAATTTCAATAGAGGACACATTGTTATTCAAAGACGAAAACATCCGTCTCCAATTAGATCAAAAGTTTGTGCAAAAGTTATGACGAAAAATGACTTTCTATTATAAATCAATGATTCTGTAAATTATTGTTTTGAATCAGTTTATGAAATCATTTTTAAATGAAAGTAGACTCAAATACCTTTAAAGCGATAGGTGGCACGACTTCTAACGACTTACGGTTAAAAGTTATGAATTTTGAAATTGAGACAAAAGCGTCTTACGTACCACGGATCCCTTGCTTGAGGATCCGTCGGTGTAACTGAGGGATCCGCGGATCGACACGAATTACAAAATATGCGTTTTGACGACAAAAGGTTTAGTCTTTGTAGACTTTTTAGTGAAGTTATATTACCCATTTTACCTTTATTCAAGCTTGATTAACAAGATATCTAACAACAAAACTTCAAAGAAAAAATCACTAAAACACTTTTCATATTATGCTTATTATAAGATAGAAGCATATATCACCATTTTGTCCACAAACAATTTAGCACGTTTTTGACAAAAAATTGTAACTAAGAAAACATACCTTTGCTATATCCCTTTTTTATGGTTTTAGAAACCATAGACGCGAAATACTTCATGATCTTCTAAAATACCCTAATCCTTTGCTATATTCCCTTTTTATGGTTTTAGAAACCATAGCGAAATACTTCATGATCTTCTAAGATACCCAAATCCTAGTATGAAGACTTCTCAAAGGAAAATGTTAGAATGATCTATCACTATCCAACATATGATGATTTCTAAAAACATGACTTTTTGTTTTAAGAAATTCCCTTCTTTGTAGTTTTCAAACATACACGGATCGTATCAAGTTTTCAAAGTACAATATACTAAAAAAAACTTGGTAACGAAGCTCTGATGCCAATTGTGGAAAACTAGATGGGGGGTTGAATAGTTTTACCAATTTAAAACTTCCTTTTAAATATTTAGATCGACTTATGTCAATCTATTTGGTTGTTTATGTTGGACGTTGATAGATAGATATATAAACGTGTAATAAAAGATAAAGAGTAAAAATCACATCACCATGACACGAGTATTTATAGTGGTTCGGCTACAAGGACACCTTCCTTGCCCTACTCCACTCCCCGAGTCACCTACTCGAGAGTTAGTAAGCACTACACCAACTCCTTATGGCGGAGAAGCCTTCACAACGCCGCTTAACCTTTTTCTGGTACAAAGCTAAATACCGAGTTCTTTCACACCAAGGCGAACCACACCTAACACAAGGTCGCCTACCCTTTATACGGTGCTAGGCTAACCACCGGGTTCTTTCACTCCAAGGTGAACCACACCTACACAACGTTGCCTACCCTTTATTAGGTACTAGGCTAAGCACCTAGTTCCATTACCATGGATGAACTACTACCCATTACAACACAACACCTAATCTCAAGGAGATCTACTCCTTGTTACAACACCATCAAGGATATCACCATCCTTGTAGATAAACAAATACACATATGTATAACGATGCACCTCATCGATTATACGACCTAAGCATTCTTCCCAAATGCTACTTGATTTGATCCTTTGGCATCCTTCACTAATGCCTTTGACACAACGCTTGGCACCCTTCACTAATGCCTTCGTCTTGACACCTTTAGCATCATTCACTAATGCTTTTGACACAACGTTTGGCACCCTTCACTAATGCCTTCGTCTTGACACCTTTGGCATCCTTCAATAATGCTTTGACACGGATGATGAGCACCTTTCACTAATGCTTTCATCTTGACACTTTCGGCATTCTTCACTAATGCCTTCAACCCAACATCTATGGAGAAAGGAAGAACTATCAACAAGAGAACCTTAGTAGTTTTGATGATGACGAAGCATGGCAACTCATGGACTTGAGCTTGCTGTCTTCAGAGGTGGTGATCTCTACTTTAAGAGGAACCTAGTAGATCACACAAAAACAAAAGACAAACTACATAGATCACTTAGATCTGAGGTTAGAGGGTTAGAATACTTTGGGGAAGTATGTGTGAAAAACCATGTGTAAAGAGAAATAAATGACTCTCTATTTATAGAGAAAATTCTCTTCTGTTCCCCGGATCCCACAGATCCCTACCACAAGGGATCCGGCTAGCACAAAGCTAGGGATCCGTGGTCGGCTCCTCTTTGCCCATGGGTATTTTTGGTTATGGGTCATGGGTCATGGGTTATGGGTTGATCCATGGTTTTCTTTCTAGATACAATGAACTTGGTTAAGTGGTATATATAAAACCATGGGTTATGGGTCAAAACCATTTGCTAGTATTTTACCCATTTAGTATATACTTGTATTTACCCATTTTAGCATACACTTAGTTTTTACCCATTTTAGTATACTTAGTTTAAGTATATGTTTAACCCAATATGTAAACACTAGTTGTTGTACATATGTATCTAAATCATAAAATCACTTATACTTGTTTTAGTGTTTTATGTGACAACTTAATTGTGTTAGAAAACTATTAACTCAAACTATTTACGTACTCCATTTGTTTCGTTAAAATGATTTTACTTTTGTTATCGACAAAACATTAGAAGATCGTAAAATATAAATAAACGTTTTTACGGCTTATTTGTATTAACAGATACGATTGTCTCTTAACTACGGCGTAACCAAGTGATGAAGTTACGACGCAACTAAATATTAAGAAGGCTACGGCGTAACCCTCAGCTCAGGTTACGCCGTAACAACTGATAAGCACCCTATTGGCAAAGACTACGGCTTAAACCTCAGCTCAGGCTACGCCGTAATGAAGAAATATACTTGATTTACAGAAGCTACGGCGTAACCCCAGCTTAGGTTACGTCGTAACCATGGATAAGCACAAACGATTAAAAGAAATTACGACGTAACTACCTAATAAGGTTACATCATAACTAGTTCGAAGCCTATAAATAATCGATGGTTTCACCAGTTTTAGGTATCTCTCCTTTCCCAAACCTTCTAGGGTTTGGGGAGATCAAAACACAGAAGAAGAAGCATGGTTTAGGAGCACTGAATAACGAAGTCCTTGTCTACGATTTTCATTGTATTCGAGTTTGAATTCTTTTTATATTTTTCTAGAACTTATACTATGAATTCATATCATTAATTAAAGTTTGCATTTATGTTATTGTTATTCTCTATAATTCTTTATAGACTTTTGCTAGTCTTTTCATAGATCGCTAGCCTTGGTAGTATCTAAAGGGCTGGGAGATATGACCAACCGACCCTAGTCTGATAGATAGCGAAGTATGGGAGAAATTGGCTATAGTACAACCACTCTTCGTGTCTTGACCAAATGATCACAAGTGGAGGTATTTAAGAGGTTAGGGGGAATCTAAGTTCCTAACGGTCGGGTTCCCACCGTCTAGATCTAGTAGATTTGGTGCTTAATGACTGCTATTAGGTTGCCGAATGATCCCGAGTGACCTGCTCATCTTGGTGAGGAATCTAAGAACCATAAGCCATGACGAATCGACCAAAGGATTCTGGTGATAATTAACCACTATATTGAATCTTCGTATCGAGAATCAATTCATATTTGTATTCTTTGATAAGCTTCGTTTATCTATCTCTTAACCCTAAATTTCTGGTGTCTGTGTAAGTAGAATAATAGCATATTGATGGATTATATCGACTTTGTCATACCAATATATTATCAATATCATTTCTAATCATCTTATTTCTTTCAAGGTCACAACTCTCTTGGGACAATAATCGGATTTACCTAAGGCTTTACTACATCTGATCGGGTTCTCTGCCCATTAGTGTGTGTCTATCCTAAGTTATCTAAGTTTTATAAATATTAAAAGCAGGATGAAATAGCACATCAGCTTTTTGGCACCGCTGCCGGGGAGCAGTTAATGAAAGATCTAAGGTATTTCATATTCACCTCATTAAAAGATTTGAGCACTTCCATAAGATACGTTTCTAAATCTCTCCTATTGCAATTATACAAAATTTATCCTCTGATGCTATTAGTTACGGCGTAACTCCTTTCATGGGTTACGACGTACCCATATTACAATTAATTAAAAATTATTATAAAATCTTTTGACCATTTAGTTACGACGTAATCTCTTTTTAGAATTACGACGTAACCACTATACAATCAGATTTATAAAAATTAAATCTTTAATTAAAATTAAAAATTTAATTACGGCGTAATCCTTATTAGGATTACGACATAACCCCTTCACAACCATTTAATATTACGAAAATATTATTACTGGCGTAACTATTAATCGAATTACGCCGTAACCTCCTGGCGGTATAAAACCTTATTCGGATTAAAAACTAGGTTTTACATAAAAACTTTCACCGCCTACCCAAACAGTAAATTTTTCTCCCAAATTTTTTTCCATCAAGATCTCTTCATCTCATGAATCTCCATGGCCGGTAAGATCTATTACTACTCTTTTTGATTCATTTATGTCGATTATTCAATTAGGATTTATATTTTAATATTTTAGGGATCTTGGCTATTTGAATAAATTATTGCTATTGGTTTGATTAATTGATGATTATGATGATTTCCCCATGATATTTTGATTCGTGTCCTTTCACTATGGGTCGATTTGGGTGTTTTGACTTTATTTAAATAGGGTTTTGGGTCAAACACATACCTAGTGGGATAGGCGCGGTCCCTCAGCACTAATAGGTTAAAAATTTATCAAAACTTTTTACCACTTGAAAAAATTGATGGTTTCGGCGTAATCTATTGCTTAATTGGACCATCTGATGTGCTGAGTTTCTGGGGATAGTTACGACGTAACTGGGGGGTAAGTTACGTCGTAACCATTGAAATCTGTGATTACGGCGTAACAATTTCGTTTAGTTACGCCGTAACCTCTGAAATTATCTAATTACGGCGTAACTCTTATAATGGTTACGCCGTAGCTTAACATCAGTAAGGTCTGCAGTTACTGTTATTTGTTTTATTTTCAAGTGCAAACAACACCGCTAATTGGTTTAGGTTTCTGGCATACAATGATGTTGGAATTAGGCAATTGTGCCTTGATGAGTTTGAGAAATTAAGGAGGAAGGATATCAGTCAACCTGAAGCACTTGATTTTGAAGCATTTGGTAGTTTGGCAAACGTGAAAGCTAGTAGAAAATTGAGTTCACGTGTAATGCAGGGGAGTTCACGTGCAATGCATGGTTGAGGCTATTCATGATTACGGAGCCGGTCATTCCGGAGTACGTCCTGGAATTCCTTTCTAGTGTGGCGTTTCGTACTGATAGTGTGGATGATGACGAGGAGTCGATGTTTTTCCAACTTGGAGGTGAGAGAAGAAGTTTGACTCTTAGGCAATTTACTGTGAGGATGGGTTTGTACACTGAAGAGGAAATGGAATCAGAAGCTTTTCGTCGGTTCTATAACACTTGTTGGAGAAGAAAGGATGAAACTCAAGACCTTGCAGCCTACTTCAACCAGATTGCTGTCATGGATGGTTATGATTCAAAGCAGCCACCATCCTATGTGATGGTGAGGAACCCCATTCTTCATTTGGTGCACAGCCTTTACTTGCTTGCTCTATTCGAGCAAGACACTCCGCCAAAGAAAAGATGACTATGGATGATCTATACCTTATGCAGGGCATGGAAGGAGGGAACAACATTGATGTTCCCTACTATTTGACGAGGTTTATGAGTGTTGGTGCCAAGGGTTTTTCCTCTAGGAGTCCTTTGCAGGGGCTCATTTCGTTGGGAGGTTGGCTAGGAGTTATGATCTTATGACCGGTGCAGCTTTGGCTCGGGTGTCCCGTGGTAGGGAGACTAGCTTGATAGGTCTGAGTAAGCTAGTCGAGTTCGGGATTTGCACCCAGGACATATAAGGAGTGATTGAGCTGGCTAGGACTGCCCCGAGGAGAGAAGTCAGGGAAGGTAGTGGTGCTGGTGGTGAAGCTAAAGAGGAGGTCGAGGAGCAGGTGCCCAAGGGACGAAGAAGGGCACATGTGAATGTAGGGGAAAGGTTACAGATCATTGACGAGAGGATCGAGGGAATGTCGACCCATTTCAACGAGGAGATTGAAAGCCTCGAAGTGGGACTTTATGGTCTTAGTAACCAGTTTGAGGGTTTTGCAGGTACCATGGATCAAGTGCAGCAGCTCCAACAGGACTTCTTTCATTAGAGTGCGGATCGGACTAGCCAAATGTTGCAGCACATGCACTTGAGCCACCCTAGGTGGCAAGGTCCGGAGTATGTGTACCAGCCCGACATCCCTGATATCGGCTCCCAAGGAGGAGTGGCATTCATGCAGGCAGAGCCCACTCCTGGCAGCACCACGAGCACCCCATTTGATCCCACCCAATTCCACTCCATGAATCATGATCTTCCTAGGGACGATTGATTTCCCTGTTTGATGAAACAATTTAAAACAATTTGATATTTATGTCTATAATAACTTTACTATTTGGATATTTGTATTATCTATCATCCATAGTACCCGTCGGGTACAAAATTTTCCATGTATTCTGTGCAGGTTTTTGGTTCAGTGATGCAGTTACGGCGTAACCTTAGGATCAGTCTGTAGTAACCCCTGCTGCATAGGAAAATTTTGAGGCAACACATTAGTTAAAGCGTAGTCCCGGAAGCGTTAACGCATTAGCCCCAGCCATGACCCACCTTCTACCTTTAGTGAGACATCTTGGGCAAGCATTCGAGAGGGGAGTTTATTTCTTTCTTGATTATTTTTCATTTCTATTTTATTTTTCCTTTTTCTTCATACAAATGGGACTTTGTACACTTCAAGTGGGGGGATAGGAATAGAAATGAAGTGTATGATTACTTAGCTTACTTGCCCTAATTTTCTAGTTGGTTTCAAAATTTTAAGCTTATTTGAAAAAAATTTGTCATATTTTTAACCAATCTAGAATCACATAAAGCCGAGCACACTATAACCCTTATTGCCATTGGTGAGATTTAGTCTTTCCGTTTCCCCCATTTTAAATCTACCATAAATTGAGTGTGCCGATAGTATTGTAAACTTTAGAACTTGGCTTTTACATCACTTCGAGACCATAAACGAGTAGTGTAACAAGTTACCTTGGTGCGTTTGGAAAAGGCGATTTGAAAAAAGTAAATGTTTAAGGATTAAACCCAAATAGCCCATATGTGTTCACTTGTGTGCGTTTATCGATTAGTCACATTGGCTTTTCGACCTCCGTGTTAACCCTTTTTGTTGCACTCACCTTTAGTGCAAGATACCCCTAGTTACACCCTTTTTGAGCCTATCCTTTCATTTTCTAACCGTTATTTTCATTACACCCTTACACCTTAGCCTACCGTGTAGTCTTACCTTTTTACCTTGAAGTCATTGTTCGCCCTAGTTTGAGGTTCAAAATGAAGTTCCGAGAGGCATACCTCATCATCTACAACTCACTAATGATCATCAAAGACCCCCAAGTTATCACCTTATGTTCAAGTTCAAGTGGGGGGATGCATTTATGTTAAAAAATAAATAAATAAATAAATTATAGTCAGATGTGTTAATAGTGCAAAGAATTATAAGCACTATATGAAGAAATTGGCATTGAGAATAATCTTCTCGATCACATTCGAAGGTTGGAATAATAGTTCAAGGATAAATAATGGTGGATTACTGTGACATATACTGATCATATGATGATGAACCTTGAAATATTGGTGGGCAATGGCAACTCGGTTTTTTGCTAAGACTATTTGTTTTCTTTTTCCTTTTCACCCATTAAAATATCTCATGCCTCACCTTACCCTTTTTATCGTGAAGCGTGTCTAGGTGATGCAGGGAGCAATCCTTGATGTCTTGGCCATGGATTTGGTCATGTATCATTGATTTTGTCCACTTCGTCGTGACACGTTAGTAATGACACCACCCCTTAGCCTTTGAAACACTTCAACCCAACATTGCTTTTTTTTTTTAAATTTGTCTTAACCTTAGCTCTAGTGGTGGAGTTATGTGTAATTGCCAAGCTTATGATAGAATACTTACTATGTCCGTGCAATTGAGTGATCACCCCGAAATTAACACTTAGATTAGTATGAGTGTGAGAGTGTTTTTGTTCCCATTTCGTGAGGTGTTCGACTCCTATAATGTTCTAGCATGGTAATTAAAACTGCGCATTCTTCAGGATGTATCTTTTGCGTCTCTAAATTGGTCTACTTGAGGGCAAGTAGAGTTTAAGTGTGGGGATATTTGATAACATCAAATAGTCCTGATTTTCTAAGCGTTAATTTCCCCCTATATCATCACATTTTGAGTAATATACTAGTGAAAATATCCTTATTCCTTATTATTTCATTTCAGGACCTTTTCAATGTAAGGAAGCTGCTTGTGGACGTTTTCATACCCTATTGATACGATTGTCTCTTAACTACGGCGTAACCAAGTGATGAAGTTACGACGCAACTAAATATTAAGAAGGCTACGGCGTAACCCTCAGCTCAGGTTACGCTGTAACAACTGATAAGCACCCTATTGACAAAGACTACGGCTTAACCCTCAGCTTAGGCTACGCCGTAATGAAGAAATATACTTGATTTACAGAAGCTACGGTGTAACCCCAGCTTAGGTTACGCCGTAACCATGGATAAGCACAAACGATTAAAAGAAGTTACGACATAACTACCTAATAAGGTTACGCCGTAACTAGTTTGAAGCCTATAAATAATCGATGGTTTCACCAGTTTTAGGTATCTCTCCTTTCCTAAACCTTCTAGGGTTTGGGGAGATCAAAACACAGAAGAAGAAGCATGGTTTAGGAGCACTGAATAACGAAGTCCTTGTCTACGATTTCCATTGTATTCGAGTTTGAATTCTTTTTATATTTTTCTAGAACTTATACTATGAATTCATATCATTAATTAAAGTTTGCATTTATGTTATTGTTATTCTCTATAATTCTTTATAGACATTTGCTAGTCTTTTCATAGATCGCTAGCCTTGGTAGTATTATAAGCTTGGTAGTATCTAAAGGGCTGAGAGATATGACCAACTGACCCTAGTCGATAGATAGCGAGTATGGGAGGAATTGGCCATAGTACAACCACTCTTCGAGTGCGAACTGACCAAATGATCACCTATCAAGTGGAGGTATTTAAGAGGTTAGGGGAATCTAAGTTCCTAACGGTCGGGTTCCCACCGTCTGGATCTAGTAGATTTGGTGCTTAATGAATGCTGCGATTAGGTTGCCGAATGATCCCGGGTGACTTTGCTCATCTTGGTGAGGAATCTAAAAACCATAAGCCATGACGAATCGACCAAAGGATTACGGTGATAATTAACCACTATATTGAATCTTCGTATCGAGAATCAATTCATATTTGTATTATTTGTTAAGCTTCGTTTATCTATCTCTTTACCCTAAATTTCTGGTGTCTGTGTAAGTAGAATAATAGCATATTGATGGATTATATCGACTTTGTCATACCAATATATTATCAATATCATTTCTAATCATCTTAGTTCTTTCAAGGTCATAGCTCTCTTGGGACGATACTCGGATTTACCTAAGGCTTTACTACATCTGATCGGGTTCTCTGCCCGTTAGTATGTGTCTATCCTAAGTTATCTAAGTTTTATAAATATTAAAAGCAGGATGAAATAGCACATCAAGGGGATGGTGTATTGCCATGGTTTATTATGGTGTTTCTGAAATGTATTTTGGGTTTAAGCAATGTTGTCAATGGGCAGGCTTGTCAGGATGTGTTGACTAAGACTTGCTAATGTTTATGCTTTTGTGTCTTTGAACATATGTTTTTTTTTTATGTTTCAGTAGTCAATGGATTTAAATTTTATGGTGCCATATTAATTTTGCTGGAAAATACCTGCTTTTGATATATGTTGTAGCTTGGTGCCTTGCTATGATGGCTTTGTAGGCATGTACTGTTAAATTGATCTCGGGAGACTTTGGTTTGTTCCATAAGTAGTTGGCTCCACTGGTAGTGCAATGCGCAGCCTGTTACAATAAGTTTATTGTTACTGTGTAAGGAGTAAAGCTAAATATTAAAGGTTTTAGAATTATGATAGTTGAAGTTCTAGTTTAAATGTAAAGGGCAAAGCAACGCAAAGTAAAATAGGAAACATAATATATATTATGGTCATACCTCATTGGCACAACATTATTGTGATAAAGTCACCAGCTAGCCATATTTGTTTATGCTACCCGAGCCATAGCATTCATCTTGACTCACACAGTCCGTGTACCTTTTAGATCCTAACATGTATATCTCCAGAAAATTATCCGGCAATATATTGATCCGAACATAGTTGCAGCGACAGTCTGAAAACAATGGTTACACTTGCAGGAGCTGCAACCTCAAACAAATACCAAAGTAACATGTTAAGAAAAAGAGTGCATCGACCGTGGCTGCAACCATCATGGGTTGCCCCGCCCACATCTTGAGATAACCTCATCTTATTCAAAGGCATTTCCACCCATGACAACGAATACCACCAGCCACTGATTGAAAGCGAAATAAGCAACCAATAAACATGATAATTATCATACGAAACACCCGCATAACTGCAGATGTGCAGCAGGCACTGCAAAAATGTCCCTTGGATAGGGTATATTATGAGCCAGAAAGTGACCTTGCCTATCTTTCTTAACTGTATCTGATGTGGATAACAGTTTTTCAAAATATTTATAAGGCTCAGATCTGCACATGTAAAATCAAACAAAATATCGCCAATTAAATTCAAAAGCGCCTGCGAAGATACGATGTCGCTAGATTATGTGACCGAAACATTCAATTGCATCTGAGGCATCATCATTTCCTTAACCAAACATATTTTATTTTGTGGTGGGCAATTAATGGAAGTTAACGGTGAGGAGTCCACAATCGGTTTACGACAATAGTGGAAATTTTTGAATGACGGCCTCAGATGGGCGAATCTTGAGCAAGAGGATACACTCGCCATGGTACAGCAGTTTCCTATCACCCTGCCAAGATACGGGTCATCTCACGTTTACCGAAGAAACCCCAATTCATCACAGCCTCAAAAAAGGAATACAAAGGGTGACCATTTAGCACGGTGGGCCCATTAGGGTAACCGATCCGCTCTATTCATTCCCACTCACATCGTATATTTATTCTGTAATCCACAATCATGAAATCAAAGTTTCAGACAATCACATTTCACCAACATCAACATAAAAGCCAAAGTCACGGAAGACTTAAATTTGCAGAAAAATTCATGGTAGCCAAATGGAAGTTGCACCCGAACAACAGCATGGCTGCAACCATATGGTCACCCTGCCAAGGCATGCTTTTCGGCTCACTTCTGATTACCAAGACAAACAAAAAGGGCAAATATCATGGCTCCTCACCTACACTGCCATAGACCTTATTATATATCATATATTCTAATATTACATTTGTTGGGGAAGCCTCTTCATTAAGTGCCTTTAGCCACTCTCAAAAAATTATAAAGCAAGGTTGCAACATTCTATTGTGTTTTGATGAACAGAGCAACGTAAAGTAAAATAGGAAACATAATATATATTATGCTCATACCTCACTGGCACAACATTATTGTGATAAATCCACCAGATAGCCATTACCTTTTAGATCCCAACGGGTATACCTCCAGAAGGTTATCCGGCAATATTTTTATCCAAAGATAGCTGCAGCGACAGTATGAAAACAATGGTTATACTTGCAGCAGTTGCAACCTCAAACAGATACCAAAGCAACATGTTAAGAAAAGGGATGGATCCACTGTGGCTGCAACCATCGTGGGTTGCCCCGCCAACATGCAGATAACGTCATCTTCTTCAAAGGCATTCCCACCCATGGCAACAAATACCACCAACCACTGATTTAAAGCGCAATAAGAAACTAATAAGCATGATAATTATCATACCAAAGACCCGCATAACTGCAGATGCGCATCAGACACTGCAAAAATGTCCCTTGGATAGGGTATATCGTGAGCCAGAAAGTGACCCTATCTATCTTTCTTTAATGTATCAGATGTGGATAAGTGTCTTTCAAAATATTTATAAGGCTCAGATTTGCACTCGTAAAATGTGAAACAAAATACTGGCCATGGCTGCAATTCTAAACTGCCCTGCCAAGATACCAGCATCAGCCAATTATGTAAACAAAATGTTTAATTGCATCTAGGTATCATCATTGCCTAAACCAAACAGTTTTATTTTGTCATGGCCGCAACTAATGAAAGTTAACGGTGAAGAGCCCACAATCAGTTTTACAACAATATTGGAAATTTCGCTGGACAAACGGCTCATATGGGTGAATATTCAAGCAAAGAGGATACACTCGCCATGGCTGCAACAGTCACTTGTCACCCTGCCAAGATACATGTCATCTCACGTTTACCGAACAAACCCCAATTCATCACAGCCTCAAAAAGGAATACAAAGGGTGACCATTTAGCACGATACCCAGGCCAAAACTGGAATTACAGAATATAACATTCACGGAGCCTTCTTTGTATTTGTTGATCCCAGTTGAGCAAACGATCTATATAGAAACTGACTTGTAACAAAAGCTTATCAAGTATTACGCGGAATTTAACACTTGATCTTAAGAAGAACAATTAACTTTCAACACCTCAATATTATTTATTAATACGAATATCTTACAAGATTAGGGTTTTGCAACCTTGAAGTGAATCGACTTTAGATATCTAACACACGTATATCTAATCTAACCTAGAACCTCCTTTTATAGACTAAGGAGTCCTACACACTATACAATACGTAACCTACAAGATAAATATCTTTTCCATATTTATCTGATACAATTAAACTAACCGACTATAGAACACTAGCAGTGTTTACAATATACTATCAGCGGTTACACAATACTACTAGCCGCGGTTATCTTCATCAGTGGTTACACATCTTCAGTCCGTGGTTATCTTCAAGCTTGTCCGTGGTTCCAATACTTAAAGTAATTCATCATCCAAGGAACCTAAAACCCAACAATCCTCCCTTAAACTTGATAAATTCTAACAAAATTCTCAAGTTTCTCTTAAACTCAAAACATCTGATGTGGAGGATGTAGCCAAACACTTACTTGCTTTAAGTATATTCTCATACTTCTTCAACAAGTCATAAGCTTGACCATCATAGGACAATAACATCTTGAAACAACCCGCTTCAACATCTCGAGCAATTATTCCCGATGCTTATTCAATTTAGGATAATCACCTTCTACAAGCATATAAATAATCGTCCAGAAACAGCGGATTAGAACATGAACTCCACAGGTTTGATATAGAAACCAACGAGTAACTTGACCATTGTAGAGTCCCTGCCATTCAGGTTCATCATGAGTAGGTTCAAATAGGATCTTCAAATTATGATACAACAACCTCTCATGATAATCATTTGGATGTACTTCACCAAAGTTATTCTTGTAAAGTATCCAAAGATTCATCAAATCATCTCTATCAAAATATTGAAGCATTTGAGAAAATTTATTATACTCAGAAACTTCATTATTGAGTCTTTGAATTTTCCAAACTCCTTCACTTCCATCTAAAAGATTAAACTCATAAGAAATGATTTGATTCACATCTGCAACAACTTTTATCTTCTTAGAATCAGATGTCTCCTGAACCTCAGATGTTCTTTTTCGTTTACTTTGCATCCATGCATCATGCTCTTTAATCCACTCTTTCTCCTTTTGAGAATTCATTGGACAGAAATCATCATTATTAATTCTCATACATGTCTTATAGATTTCCAAGATTCGTTAAATGAACAGTACTAAGATTTTCAGAAACATATATACGCGAATTCTTGATAATCCTCATCAAAGTATTCCTTAACGAGCAATAGAAGGAGGTTTCTTTTCTTACAATTTTCTTCCTTTCTTTACTAACTTCTTTGCCAACATTCCCAAGTCTAGCCTTTTCTTCATCATCGAACAAAGCCCATTCTTGTCTTTGTATACTCATCATTGATCAATTCAGAAGCTTTAAGATAGTTTTGAGAATCATACCATGTAGCTAATAACTTCTGACTAGCTTCTTCTTCATCTTGCTTTCTCTTCTCCAAAACCGCTTTATCCTTCTCTTCTAAACTTCTAGCAAACTCTTCATCATAAGCCTCTTGTTCCATTTTATTTTTGAACTTCAGTACTACTTCTTTGCCTTTTTCAACATTAGATTTGACCATTTTCTTCTTCAAAGGTTCACCAATAACCAAACTTTTACCTTTTGGTTTAGTAGCAGTAGACTGAATATCTAAAACAGGTTCAATGATTGAAGTAGATATAGATGATGTTTTACTCAGATGAATCAATGTACTTGCAGCCTCTTTCTCTACTTCTTTAGGCTTAGATGATAACTCAGAAAGAGTTGTCACAACAGTAGAAATAGTTGTGATAGCAGTGGGTATGACAATGGTAGGAACAATAACCAATTCTGAAACTACATCCGTGGTTACAAAAGTACTAACCATGGTTGCAGATATCTGTCGAGTGTTGTGTCAACTACATCAACATTTTTCAAGTCTTCAAGAACAACATTCCCAGCTTTATCAAAACCGAAAATCTTGATCTCCACTGTCAACCTCTTCCTCCATAGTAACACCTACAGATAAATTCACGCCTCCCCTGATTCATACCATCACTCCTCCCCTGTTTGGATACATCATTCACATTTAGATCAGCAGAAGAAACAACCTTCTTTTTCTTTCGGCGCAAAGCTTTCAAAGCAGCAACTCCAGGTCTTTTCACTTTCTCCAAAACCAAGACTTTATGCTTCAACCTCCGAATATCCTTACCCCCGAGTACAGATAACTCCTGTAAACTAGAAAATTACCCGCCGTGTAGCACATTTAACCGTCAATTCAGTTAAGCGTTCAAGAATGTCCTCCCCACTTCGACCTGTGTTAATCGGTCCGAGAGTGGATCATCGAAAAAGTCATCGGGTACATAGTCATTAACCGTCAATTCATTGTCGGGTTCCAACCTATCCTCATCACTTCGGCTGTGAGAACTGCTCCGGAGCGGTGAATCCTTGGACATAGAAAACATAGCACGGACGCATCCGGCCTCGATCATCTATGTACCCTGTGAGCAGCCGGTTGGCAGGGATACCTCCACCTGTGCTAAGCTCCAAAGAACTTTCCACATTAGGAGTTGCCAAAGGTCGGGTCTTATTGATGTTCCACTATCCGACCAGCATCTAAGCGTGAATCAAGAGTGGAAGCCCTTCCAATCATGTCACCTCCACACCGTGTGACAGCCTCATTAACCATACCACTAGCACTAGCTTGAGGCGAAGTATACCCTCGAAACCTCAAAATCAGTAGAAAAATTAAGCATGTGAGGAAATAAAGGAACATCTTGAATAACAACATTCTGTGGCTGATTCCTCATATGAGCAAACACTCTAGGAAGCATACGATGAACCTCATATTCTCTAAGATGTTCAATTGGATTCTGTATTTGATGTGCCACTAGCAACTGAACAAATCGAGGATACAAATAATATTTACCCTTCTTCCTAAGATTCTGCACTAACCCCTCATATATCATCCTAGACCAATTAAACTTCCTTCCATCGGACAAACAAATAATAGCAGTAGCAATTTTGGAAGGAAAATCATTAAAGCCTGTGGTCTTATTGCTCATACACATCAATAAAGTATGAATCAAAAACTTCCATTGTTGAGAAAACATACTCTTAAAAAATTGTACCTTGTTACCCCTGTGTGTGTAACCTAATCGCTCTAAACCAGTAACAATCTCAACATCTGTAAGGTTCTCAACACCATCAGCATCATCAAACCTCAAAACTTCTCGATAAGCTCCTCGAAACGAAATATCATGCTCATCCACCCTAGTACGAAAAACCTCCAACCCATTAACCTCTTCAAGTTTAGCATTCTTCCAAAATCGACGAATATAGGCTTTATAAATGGTAGGTTCAACTGTTAAAGCAAAGTGAATATGACTATGAGCAAGAAAATCAATCATTTGATGAAACCCTTCAGAGCGAGCATCTTTCGTGAGAATAGCAACAAGATTATGTGAAGTGGAGTACGAATCAGGCATTGACTGCGGTTCCATTGATGTAAATGAAGTGGGTTTGTGAAGAAATTAATAAAAGTGATTAGGGTTTTTGGATTTTTGCAATTGAAAGTGATCCATCCGTGGAAGTAATATATATACGTTTGCCAAATTGACAAAACAACCCCTGAAGTATCAAAACAGAGTAACATACTATCCGTTGTTCCACAACAACTGTCCGCAGTTATAATACACCATCAGTGGATACGGATAAGTACTTCTCCCAACTGGTTCCAAATTAAAGCAAGCAAATCCATGCCACTTGAAAAGTGATCTCACAAAATAGGAAGGATTACACAAAACCATATCTCACAAAATCATTATTATTTTTTTTTTTTTTTTTTTTTTTTTTTTTTTTTTTTTTTAAACATAAGCAACAAACATACTAGCTCCTTATGCACACACATCCTTCTTTTCTGCAAGACAACACAAAACAAACACAAAGACAAAGATTTTAGATGTCAGTGGTTAGTAATAGCCGAAAGTGGTTGGACAACCTATCCGAGGTTAGAACAGTAAAGTCAACTTCTAGAATATATCTCAGTCTAATCCCCAAAAACCTCATTAACTCTCCAACCACATTTAACCTGCCCGTTAGTTACTTCAGAAACCCTAATCCTCACTTATAAAAAGCACGCACATATCAAATAACGCCCAAACCAACCAAAAGAGAAAAACCCTAATTGCTCCAAAATCCCAATCAATCAAAATGTGGAACCCTAGTTGGAACAAACCAGAAGTGGTTGATCTAACCACCTCCTCATCCTCTTCATCATCTTCATCATCAAGTGAAGATGAAAACCCATGGCTAACATATTTGCCTCCACTAGAACCAAGACCAAGAAAATCTCCATTTCTTCCATCATCTGAAGATGATAGTGTGGTGAATCCAAGTGATGCCTCTGAAGATTCTGATGACTCTTCTAAGAAGAGACCTTCAAACCCCAAACCTTCATCCTCTAACCCCCAAACAAGACCACGAGCAAGAAACCCACCACTCCCTAGAGACAGAGAGGTGGTTCTTGGTCTTAGAGCACCAAGTCATGGTGCTTCATCACTCATCGTAACCAGGAAGGAAAAAGGGAAGATGGAGTAAGTTGCTGAATGGTGGTAAGAGAAGATGGAGCACAAGAAGAAGATCATATCATCCATCTATCTGCCACAATCAGCTTCAGCTTCTTCGTTTTCATCAATCCATCCTTTCCATTTTGATCCTTAGCTGCTTCGTTTGCATATGATAAATGCATATCCAGCATTCAAACGATATCGACAAGGATAGAAGTAGTAGAAACCATGTATAGATGTAGTCTTTATTTAGCACTTGAAGTGTCATTGTAAAGCTGTAAGCGTAAACTGTTTGTTGAATGAACAATGCAACTTCGTACTTTCTTGCATCTCATAATGATTTAGCATTTTCCCTGCACTGGTTAGTGGAAGCACGAACAACACAGTGAATAGATGATCTCTATCAGTGGTTAGAAACAAGACTATCAGTGGATATTAAAAGAAATAGCAATACTGAAGATTACATAATAACAGTCCAATACTTTTACAAGCTTATGCAAAACAATTTGAGAAATTTAGAGATTAATCATTCCAATACTAACAACAAGATACTGAAACCTCCCCACATCAAAAGCTTTTGTGAGAAGATCAACAACATTGAAATCAGTATGAATTTTTACCATTTGAATCAATCTTTTCTCATTACAATCTCTAATAAAGTGATGTCTTATCTCAATATGTTTAGTTCTAGAATGTAAAACAGGATTTTTGATAATGCAAATTGTACTGTTATTATCAATGTAAATCTTAGTATGCATAAATTGTACCCAAAATCCAGCAATTGATTCTGAATCCAAAGAACTTGACCACAGCAACTAGCAGCAGCCACATATTCAGCTTCAGTTGTAGAATTTGCCACAATAGTTTGCTTTTTACACTGCCAAGAGATTAATCTGCTTCCCAAGAACTGACATCCTCCAGTGGTAGACTTCCTATCCAGACTAGCTCCAGCATAGTCACTGTCAGTGTAGGCCACCAAATCAAAAGGAGAATCCTTAGAGTACCAAAGGCCCAATTTAGGATGACCTTTCAAATACCTAAAGATCCTCTAACCGATTCATGTGTGAGGTATTTGGTGTTACTTGAAATCTTGCACACACACATACTGAGAACATAATATCTGGCTTGGATGCAGTAAGATACATCAAAGATCCAATCATGGATCTGTACAATTTCAAATCAACCTTGGGACTTCCATCATCTGGTAGCATAGGTTTCTGAGTCTCCATTGGTGTACTTGCACTTTTTACATCTTGAAACCCAAATTTCTTCAATACATCTGCTACATACTTGTCTTGACTAATGAAAATACCATCAGTCCTTTGTTGAACCTGTAGCCCCAAAAAGAAAGTGAGTTCTCCCATAGAACTCATCTGATACTTATCATGCATAAGTTTCTCAAAATCTCTGCATAGCTCCTTGTTAGTAGACCCAAAGATGATGTCATCTACATAAACCTGAACCAGTAATATGTCATCTTTGTGCTTTCTAATGAACAAAGTTTTATCAATCAGTCCTCTCTTAAACCCATTGTCCATCAAATAAGTAGACAGGCATTCATACCATGCCCTAGGAGCCTGATGCAGTCCATACATAGCCTTCCTCACCCTGTAAACCTTGTCAGGATGATCAGGATCTTCAAAACCAGGAGGTTGACAAACATATACCTCTTCTTCAATAGTGCCATATAAAAATGCACTTTTAACATCCATCTGATACACAACAAAATTTTTGAATGAAGCATAAGCCAAAACAATCTAATAGCCTCTATCCTTGCAACTGGTGCAAATACTTCATCATAGTCCAAACCTTCAGTTTGTGTGTATCCTTGAGCAACTAATCTTGACTTGTTCCTCACTACAATTCCTCTTTCATCCCTTTTGTTTCTGAACACCCATTTAGTTCCAATAGCCCTCTTCCCATTAGGAAGATCAACCAATGTCCAAACTTCTTGAAGTTTGAACTGAAGAAGCTCCTCTTGCATTGATTCAACCCAACCTTCTTCTGTTAAAGCTTCTTCTATTCTCTTGGGCTCCTTTTGAGACAGAAAACAAGCAAACAAGCAATTTTGGCATCTTTATGACTGTTTCTTTTGTTAAGAGATCTTGCAAAGAACCATGTTCGGAAAGGGTTCTGTGTTCTTTATCCTGCTTCTTGTTTGAACTGGAGTATTCAAATTTCCAAGAATCTGTTCCTTGGGATGAATCTTGTGAATTCTGGTAGTAGTAATTGGACTTTCATTGATCACAGTGTCCAAATTAGTCAAATTAGCGTTGAAGAATTCATCCATGTTTTCATCATCAGTAGGAGTATCCATCTCTATTAAGTCAGGCATATCAGGATCATGTGGATACTCCTCATCACCAAATAGTGGCTTTGGATAAGGTCCAAAGAAAGTACTATCATCAGTACTTGTAGCTGAAATGGCACTTGAACTGTCAGTGGTAGAAGATGGCTTGTCAGCATTTACAGATGGCCTATCAGCACTTTCAGTAGGCTTAGCAGTGCTTGCAGACTGCCTTTTCTTCTTTTCAATTTCTTCTACCAACACTGAGTTATCTTGCAATAACTCATCTTTATCTTGATGATGATCAACTTTGCCTCCAGGATTATGTACATCATCATCAGAGGGACCTTGCTTGTGAATGATGGGAGGAATAGAACCAGTTTTCCACTTTTCAACCAAATAGAACTCTGTTGGAGAATCAGCTTCCTTTGAAGATTTATCTACTTCAGAATCCTTTTGTATACCTGCATCAGTATTAGTGGAAGTTCCTGCAATGATAGGCTCATAATTCATAGATTTGGTTAGCATATCAATGTTAAACAGCCAATCTGGTCCTTTGGTCTCAACACTAGGAGTCTTTTCACTGAATTGAACATGTAGGTTCTCTTCAACAATTCTAGTCCTCCTATTGTATACTCTAAAGGCTTTACTATTGGTAGAATAGCCTAAAAAGTATCCATCATCAGCTTTTTCCTGAAACTTGCCTAGGTAGTCTATGGTATTCAAAATGGTAACAGGACACCCAAAAGGTTTTAGGAATGCAATCATTGGCTTCCTACTATGTAACAGCTCATAGGGGGTCTTGTTGTGAGGCTTCACTACCTTACTTCTATTTTGCACATAACATGCAATTCCTACAGCTTCAGCCCAAAAGGTAGTTGGTAACTTAGACTCTGACAACATAGTCCTAGCAGCCTCAATTAGTGTTCTATTTTTCCTCTCAGCTACACCATTCTGTTGTGGTGTTCTAGCAACACTAAACTGTCTTTCAATACCTTTAGCTATACAGAACTGATTCATCACAGCATTCTTAAACTCAGTTCCATTATCACATCTGATTACTTTGACCTTATGACTTACTAAATTTTCTATCTTAGTAATGAAACTCTTAAGAATCTCACTAGTCTCACTCTTAGTAGCCAAAAAGTATACCCAAGAAAATCTACTATAATCATCAGTGATAACCAGGCAATACTGCTTATGGTTCAAGCTTCTAACAAAGGTTGGTCTAAATAAGTCCATATGAAGCATAAACAGTGGTTGTGTTATGGTGTTTACAGTTTTGGTCTTACAAGAAGCTCTATGTTGTTTTCCTTTTTGACAGGCCACACACAGTTCCTTACACTCAAAACCTTAGAAGGTAACCCTCTCACTAAGTTTCCTTTTACCAGTTTATTGATTGTTTTGTAATTGAGATGACCTAGCCTTCTATGCCACAGTATTGACTCATCAACAGATGCTTTAGCAAACAAACATAAGGACCTGTTAGGAAGAACATTTTTAAGATCAAAACAATATATATTTTCCTTCCTAGGTACCCTAAGTTGTATAAACTTCTCATCAGGCATCTTAAACTCAGGAGATAACACCACACACTCAGTTTCCCCAAAAAGTACCCAGTTTTTCTTATCACACATTTGAGAAACACTGAATAAGTTATACTTTAGTCCTTGTACCAAATAGACCTTATCAAAGTCTAGATTCCCAGTTCTGATTGTGCCTCTTCCAAGTATCTTTCCTCCTTTTGGATCATTTCCAAATGCCACATAGCCTCCATCATAAGCTTCAAAATCTTCCAAGTTGCTTCCATCCCAAGTCATGTGCCCAGAGCAACCACTATCAAAAACTCCTTTATCTTTTAGCTCAATTTGTAGATTGCCCTGCACATAAGATTACAAAAATTAGTTCCTCTTTTGGACCCAAGTCAGTACTGACTTGGGTCTGCCCTGTGCATCAAAATATTCAAATTTTGTTAGGTCCATTGATGCACAGTTGACATGATGTAAAACCTTTGTCTTAGGCTTCCATTGCCAACTTGCTGAGGCCTTAACAGCATAAAAATGATTTCCAACCACTGTATCAGTTATCACCTTTGGAATTTTTAAAACTTCTTTTAAATCAGTGGTGATATTTGGCTTATCAGTGGTTTGACACTGCTTAGCCGTGTTTACATTTTGCTTAGCAGTGGTTGGAACCCATTTAGGAGAAGCAGTGACAATAGATTTTGTATTCCCATTCCTCATCAGCACTGCTTTTGGAATCATGTTACTGTTAGGATGAGGGTTTGTTTTTCTTGAAAAGTTTTTATGATTTACCCTCCTCCAATGATTCCAAACTTGTGGTCTGTTTTTATTACAATTTCTCTGTAAGTGTTCAAAACTACCACACACAAAACAAGCCTTATTAACACATTGAAACTCATCACCTAATCTGTTAGAAATTAGACCATTGAAGCTTCTTTGATTTCCCCTAGGTTTAAATTGTTTCATCTGTTCCCTAGGAATTTCCATGTACTCTACAACATTCTTGGTAACTTTAGCTCCAAATCTAGGTACAAGGTTGACTTGTTTAGAATCAACTTTCTTAACTGGCTCTATCTTTTCAGACTTAGTTGATTCAGTACTAACATCCTCAGAATCTGATTCCCAATCTTCAATTATGGGAGCACCAGATAACTTATCAAAACTTATCTTAGGTTTTTCAGTCTTATTTACTTCTTCAACAGGTTTATTAAAACTGAATTCACTACTAAATGACAGTTCTTTAACCGGTGGTGCATGTTTCATTAAGGGGGTGGTGGCATATCATTGTACCCTATACCAGTACCATCTCTAAGTAGTTTTGGCCAATTGTTTTTGTACAAGGTCAGAAGCATATTGTAATTTAGCAACCCTAACAATATGTTTTTCTTTTTCCTCTAGTGCCTGAACTTTTATACTTTCTGCTTCTGCTAGTCTATCTTTAAGCATTGTAATCTCTCTATTTTTAAGATCAATTTCACCACCTAGTATATTGATCTTTTCTACATACTCAAATTCACATTTAATATAGAATTTTAGCCTCTCTTCCATACCCTCTAAGCCAACTTTATATCATAAGTTATCTAGAGTTAATCTATCTACTTCTTTTCTCAAACTCTCAGTGATAGCCTTTTGAGACTCTAAGCTATCAGCACATGATTTAAAAGAACAAGTAGATGTTTTTGAATCATTTGATACCTCAGAATCTGAACCAGAAGATGAAGCATAGGCCATTAGAGCAAAGTTATGCTCTTTTGAAGCTTCACTAGCAAGAAAAGCTGCATTTGGACCTTCTTCAATCTGCTCACTCCAATCATAATCACCAAGTCCATCCTGAGCAACCAAAGCTGAAGTAATAGTAGGCTCTTCTGTTGTCTTCTTTATGCCCTCAAGTCTTTTAGGAGCTCTACATTCCCTAGCAAAGTGACCTTTCTTCTTGCAATTAAAGCACTCCATCTTGCTTTTGTCGAATCCAGCTCTCCTTTGACCATCATACTTCACCTGTCTTCCAGTCCTCCTCAGAAACTTCCTTGCTTGAAGAGTCAACATTGCCATTTGCCATTGAAGATTAATTTCTTCAAGATCATCAGGATCAATTTCATCCAGATCTTGATTCAGAACAGTAACACTGGTAGTCAAATCAGCCAGGAAAGCACAGATTGCACCATCACTGACATTATCACTAACAGTGGTATTGTTTGCAATAGCCGTGGTTATACCATAGGCAGCAGTGGATGCATCTTGTGGACTTTTGTGATTAGTGGAGACAAAAGCAATGTTTTGATTAGAAGAAGACGAGTTAGTAAAGGTATTTTCAGACTCATAGACCTTCAAGTTATTGAAGAGATTGTCTAGAGTCATTGTAGGAAAGTCTGTCATGTTTCTCCACACAATGGTATGAATAGCCCAATCAGATGATAAGCTCCTTATGAACTTCAAATTAATGTCTTCTTGAAGGAACTTGTAACCTACAGCCTTCAGTTGACTGATAAGTTTTTGAAGCCTATTATATGTACCATCAATCTTTTCTCCACTTTGAGCAGTGAAGGTTTCAAACTGATGCTTAAGCATGTTCATTCTTGACTTCTTGGTGGCTTCATTCCCAGCAAACCTTAATTCAAGAGCATCCAATAGTTCTTTAGCTGAATCATACTGATCAAAGTCTAATGCATACTCATTAGGTATTCCCATGGAGAGAATACTGTGAGCTTTTATCTCCATCTTCCTCTTAGCTTTATCAGGTTCACTGACAATAATAATTTCCTTACCATCCTCACTCTTCTTGGGAAGAGAGTCTCCCTTTTCAACAACATCCCATAGAGCATAATCAATCATGCGAATGTACTGCCTCATTCGCATCCTCCAAATTTGATATTCACCATGTTTGAGCATGGGAACCTTAGAAGCAGTCACCATATGAGTTTCTTCAGACATCTTAACTTCCTTAAGTACAAATTAAGAGAATTCTTCTTGATAACAGTTTCTTGATCACAAGCTCTAATACCACTTGTTGATCCCAGTTGAGCAAACGATCTATATAGAAACTGACTTGTAACAAAAGCTTATCAAGTATTACGCGGAATTTAACACTTGATCTTAAGAAGAACAATTAACTTTCAACACCTCAATATTATTTATTAATACGAATACTCTTACAGTATTAGGGTTTTGCAACCTTGAAGTGAATCGACTTTAGATATCTAACACACGTATATCTAATCTAACCTAGAACCTCCTTTTATAGACTAAGGAGTCCTACACACTATACAATACGTAACCTACAAGATAAATATCTTTTCCATATTTATCTGATACAATTAAACTAACCGACTATAGAACACTAGCAGTGTTTACAATATACTATCAGCGGTTACACAATACTACTAGCCGCGGTTATCTTCATCAGTGGTTACACATCTTCAGTCCGTGGTTATCTTCAAGCTTGTCCGTGGTTCCAATACTTAAAGTAATTCATCGTCCAAGAAACCTAAAACCCAACAGTATTTGTAATCTACAATCATGAAATCAAAGTTTCAGACAATCAAATTTCACCAGCATCAACGTAAAAACCATAGTCACGGAAGAGTTAACTTGCAGAAAAATTCATGATAGCCCAATAGAAGTGGTACCCGAAAAACAGCATGGCTGCAACCATATGGTCACCCTGCCAAGGTATGCTTTTCGGCAAACTTCAGTTACCAAGACAAACAAAAAATGTCAAACATCATGGTTCCTTAGGCTACACTTCACGTAATACAAATGACAAAGCCGCAGGTAACCATGCTTCTACACATACCAAATCGATCGCGCCATGCAAAATTGTTGCATTCTGCATCGCAGCTTCAGCAAAGCAAAGCTACACAACCAAAATAGCATCGAACCAACCATGACTGCAAACACTATATTGTTATGTCCCACCAAGATACAGGTCACTGGCATGGCTGCAACCTCAGCAAGCCTACCCCGCCATAGCGGGACCTGAAAACATGGCAAACCCACAAACATTTTCAGAACTTATAATATTTCATTCAAATCTAATTCACGTAAACTGCTCAAGCATAAGATATAAGATCCCATTCCACCAACATGAGCACATGGTTGATATCATCATTAAATTGATTTACAGACTTGAAATCAGAAAACGCCCAAAATAATTTTAGAAAATAGAAAACCCTAAATTAAACCTAAACCCTCATTCATATAAACTATTAAATTAAACCTAAACCCTCATCCGTATAAACTATTCAACCAAAAAAATTAAACCTAAACCCTCACAATAACGAACCTACGCAGAAATTAAAGACAAAAACACCAAACCTAGTATCCAATCTTCGAAACACCAAACTTGCTGAAGATTATTTGGATCACAAATAATTGATCTACCTAACCCTAATTATACAAATAGTGGACCAAAAGAGATATGCACCTGTAGCGTTTACCATGTGGCGAACGTGCATCCACAAACATGAAATAAAAATTGGTTTGATGGTACACATGAGTGTGGCTCTCTTACAAACCGGTGTACTACCAACAAACCCCCTTTTTTTGGATCAAATGATGCCCGGATTTTTCCCTGGAGATATACCCGGCTGGATCAAAAGAATAAAGAGGCGATGTGAGTGGTAATGAATAGAGCGGGTCGGTTAGGCCAATGGGCCTCCACCCAAAGAGTCCGGTCAACAAAAATTCCTTAGTAGCTTTGTTCATAAGGTCCCCAACAATGTAATATAGGAGAATGTCCAGCATTTGTTAATCTTTCAATACTAAAACATTGATGTCAAGTATATGTCCTATGAGACCGACGAAGATTCAAAGCTGTAATACTAAAGCCAGGATGCGATAGGGACAATGATGATGATCATCCAATCTTGAGTCGCGAGAAACAAACAAAATTTGGTTTTAAAGACTAAACATGACTAATCTTTACTACATAAAATAGAAAAATGGTCAAAGGTGAAAGTGAAAATTGAAAGTTGAAAGTTGAAAGTCAAAAATGAGATAAATGTATAATGTAATTAATACTCTTATTAAAACACCCCATTACTTAAAAGTACATTAATTTATTCATATTGTACAATCAACTAAAAGCATATCCACCAAATTAAATACAAACAATTAAAACACCCATACTAAAAAGTAAAATAAAATTTTCACAATATACAATTTAAACAAGCTCAACAAAATTCAGAATATAAAATAATTACACACACTAATTACTGTTATTTTTAAAACACCCTAAAATGAAAACTACGTGTTATTATACACATTATACAAATTAATAAAACACACAAAGTTTCATATAAGCTAACAAGTTGATGGTACAGATAGTTTTGAAAACTGGACCGGACCGGACCAACGGGTTCAACCGAGAACCGGTTTCGCCACTGGTCCGAATAAAAAATAAAAGTCATCTGAAAATGAATCAGAGAGGACCCGTTGAAACCGATACAAACTGGTAAATCAGGCCTCATCGAGATTTATTTCTCCAGTTGATCGTCACAGGGTACCCGCTTATACTATATATAAAGGAAAACACAAAAAGTGAAATGTTGAAACTAAAAATAGAAATGTTGAAAACATATATTTCAAAAGAAAACTATTAATACACATCGAAAACCGGGTTGACACGGGACGCTTCAAACCCAACGGGTTGACCTGGTTTAATTTCACCCGTGTTCAACCCAACCCGTCGGGTTGACCCGGTTTAAATCGATCCGTTTTTCGACCAAAACAGTTCAACCAGTTGAACCACCCGGTAGACCCGGGTTTCAAAACATTATATTTAATACCCAAATCTTTAAACTTTTATTATTTTTCGTTTATAACCATAAACATTTTTATCACTAAACGATCTGTCGCTATAAAATCTCGTTGCTATGCACAGGTACTCGTCTTTAACTATATGTATATATAATTATCATTAAAAATTCAAACTAATATTAAATGAAAACTGATTTTGCATATTCAATGTTGGAAAGTCAATACATTTTTTTTTTTTTCTACATACAAAGCATGTATCCATGTTTTTTAAACTTAAAAAGTGAGTAATGTTAAATTTCTAAAATTCTTTTAAAACTAAAATTTCTACATAAAAATTCAAATAATTTGTCCTTAATGAAATAGCTACCATAACAATTCGCACCTAAAATTTCAAAGAAATGTATGACAAATTTTAATAACTTTTACTAACGTGATTTTTCAATAAAAAATATATATTTTTTAATTTATTTAATCTTAACACTAATAATTTCTAAAATTTTATCAATATATTTTATTTTATAAGGCATCATATTACAACTTATTTTTTATTGTTATCTTACTTTACACTGTGTGTATCATATGCGATCTCAGTTATTAAATATTGAAATGTGTGTAGAGATATTGTTTTGACATTTATATATAGTTGAAATTGCAGAGATATTGTTGTGAATAACTTGAATGTTTACAATCACAAAACATTGTATCGATTTTTAAAAATATTGTTTTGACATTTATATATAGTTGAAATTGCGAGATATTCTGTGAATAACTTGAATTTTTACAATCACAAAACATTGTATCGATTTATTATATAGTCACGGGGTTCATTTTTTTTGTTCTTGTTCTTGCGCATTCAATACGTTAAATACAAATCTGTTTTCAAATATTGCTATAATGATGGTGATTGATTGGTGCTTTAATCGTTGATTGTTCCGGAGCATTAATTTCAAAGATATACAAAGTTTTCTGAAATAATTTGGTCAAAAAATATTATACAACCGGTGTATATATTTTTGTTAAGTTTCTTGTTTGAAGTTTTTTTGATTGAGTCAAATACCATGCCTTGATGGATGATAACTACAAAGTGAAGCCAATCAAAGAGTTCGGTCAAAGAGGATTCAACACCTCATATGCCGTGTACTAAGAAATTTTACACGACGAGTAACGTGCATTGTTAGTTATCTCATAATTGATGTAATGTTTTATTTTCAGTTTCAATAAATATTTTTATATGTTCTATGATACATGTTAAGGATTTTTTCTTCAGTTGAATTATCGCATGTTACAAAACACTTACCACAATATCGCATATTGTTAATTATTTGCAGCTAGGAACCGCTGCCGCTAGGCCGCGGGTACTCGTCTAGTCTTATATTAAGTCAACATATATATGTTCACAGACCACAGGAGGTTTGTTAAATTAACAGGCTATGATTTGCTATGTGAAGGTGTAATAACTATCTCGCCAGTATACGCAAAACTAGTCGAGACTTGAGTGACTGTCGAATGCACCAAGAAAACGAGTGTGGCTCGGAATCAAAGGTATTTGAATAATTTGATTATATTCAAAACTACTACCCTGAAGAAAAAACTAACAGGTCATTTTATATATTTTATAGGAATAGACAAGGTGGTCTTTTCGTGAACTCAAAAAGTCACCAATATAAGACTTAGCTCAAGAATCGTATTTCTAAGGTGTGGTTGACTTAGTTAACAATAGTATTCAGCCTCTAGTTGCAAAACATCATAATCGTAAGACAATAGTTTCAAGACTATAACTAAGTTATAATAAGACTTGCCTCATTTTATATATCAGGGACCTATTTTCAATTCTCAACTAGAGCCTTGAAAAACCCGAGAACGGCCAGTGTAGCACCTCATTTCTCTTTTAACTAAGATGGTAGTAACAATGGTAGTAACACTATAGTGCATATGCCCAACAAAAACATCATATTATATCTCTTGTCTTTAACAAGAGCTAGACATGCTTTTGCAAATAAGGACGAGTTCAAGGGGTCCTTTGGAAACCAATTAGAAATTTTATTGCTTAAGTGGACTATTTTCTACTTTCTAGTTATTGTTTTTTAAGTGTTGTGACAAAGAAGTTGATGCTTTTAAACTCGCTTCCTCTTGCCAAAAGAATGGTGTCTTCTTCTTCTTCTTATTGAGAGAGAAACTTTACATTTTCTCTCTTGTCTTGATAGAAAAGTGAATGATCGTCATTTTTGAATTTCTTTCCTTATTTTTTATCAAGATCAAGATATGAAAAGTAAATTGTGAGTTCAAGTCTCGTTAATCTGTTCCAAAAAGGTGGTAACTTTAAGTTTCCACATTTTTTAAGACCTTGAACACTTAGGATTTAGTTTTTTGAGTGGTCAAAAGGAAGAAAAGTTATCTTTTACTCGTCAAAGATTCGATTTTAAGTTTCTAACCGTATCCTCACCACCAAGCCACCAGCTTGAAAATCTCTCTCTTAACCAATGGGCAACTTAGTAAATTCCCTATACTTAAGCCCCCTTGAGGTCAAAACAGAAGAAACTCAAAGTTAACTATTCTTTAACTAGTTACTACGTATAATACATGTGCACGCACAGGGCGTGCACAGGGTTTTGACAAAAAATATATATATTTTATATCAATGCTAAATATTATGTCTTTAAAGGTAATTACATATTTATGCACGAGTTTTTCATTATTAGTTATATCCATTAGAATTTTGTATAATCAAATTTTGTAAAAAAAAAATTTGTTAGATAACTCAAGATTCAACTATATTTAGCTGATATAGTTGTTGATGTTCCTATTTAAATTTCACTATTAATATTATGATGTACACAAGATGCGAGTTTAGTTGCACATAATAAACGTTGATTACGTTAAAATATACTCCTTAAAGTTTTTTAAAAATGTTTTTATACATATCCTTATAATAATAAATAAAAGTTACATGAGTAGTTGTTATAAGTACAATCACATTTTTTTTCATATTACAGTAGCTCGTACTTACAATTTGATAATTATATTCTCGTTTTCAATAATTTAGCCGTATTTAATATTTAAATTCGTGTCCACATTTGTCATACTTTTAGTATGAAATAAACGAGTCCTTAGTAAACATATATAGTAAAAAAAATGACATTTATAATCTTATGTATATTTATATGTTGGAGTTTTAAAACAACATATATATTGTATTTTTAAGTTATAAAGTATATGGGGTATAAAATATAAGAGATTATTTGTTTAATTTTCAAAGTTATTAAAAAACATAGAAACTTATAATATTACACTTAACTCTATATAATTTTTAAATATTTAACCACTAAAGTTTTATTAATTACCCCTTTTTTTTTAAAGTTTTTGTTTTCACAAATTTGACATCTATATTTTTATGTGTTTTTCTTCCCAACCAAATTTCTACACCAAATAAACTAAAGGTTGACCAAAATCAATTTAATTTTGACTTTTATTAACCAATCACGTCGCTCGATTTCGCTTACGTGGCAAAATCAACCTCTCTTATTGGTCTAATTTTTTTTTCAATGAGAAGCCTTTTGCAAAAACATTTCGAAATGATGTAATTTTTTTATTATATAAAAGATGACTATTGTTAGATATTGTGACTTCATCTCCTAAGGGTAGTTTGGTAATTTTGATACTACTTAACATAGCTAGTCTTATAAGGGCATTTTGGTAATTTTGTTAGTATCTTAAGTAGTAAGTTTTCTTTGTAGTTAAGCTTCTTTTTAGTCGGTTATTTCACTCTTATAAAGAGTAGTATCTGTAACTTGTAACTTAATCAGACTTTTGATAATAAAATTTACCAGACTTTGCTTCCAACTTGTCAACTTCTGCTATTGCTACCTGTTCTACAACTTGTGTTGCTATTGTGTGCTGGTATGGTCTGCTCTTTTGATTTGATTATCCCTCATAAATCCTAACAAATGACTATCATGTCAACACTAATACATTCTTGCCTCATAGTTATAGTGAGTGTAACAATGTTGTGAAGATGATGCAAAGGAGCTATAGTAGTAAATCTTTTGATGGGAGATCAAATGGTTATCGTTTACAAACGTCACATAATGGTTTGATTGAGTCCTCAAAGATGCATTCACAAGTCATTATTTCACCTGATCATGGCTTCTCAACTAGTCATATAAGAAGAGTTTGCAGTACTGGTGTTTTACAAGTTAGTGCTCTTCATGCATATTCAGTTTTGACCCTTTTTTTGTCATATGGGTTCACTAAATTAGTAAGAAACTATTGATTTTGTGGCAAAAAAATATGGTAAAAGTATTATGTGTAAGGAGTCGAGCTAAGGAACACTAAACATTCATGTTGAATGATGAACTTAGAAATAAAATTATCTAATCTTTATGTTCAAATTTGACTTCTTAGTGTCAAATTAGTACATGTTCTGTGTTCAACTTCAAAATGGGTAAGAATGGTTTTTCTTCTATGAAACATGGTACATTTTCTTAACAACAAGATCATTACACTTCGACATCATTTGCTCTCCTTACTCGTCATTACACTCTTCATTTTAACGTTAAATCAAATGAAATTAAACTTTTATAGTAATAAAGTATTACAAATAACTGATTAGAAATCAATCAGCCAATCATTCAAACATGTCATAAAAACATTTATAAGAATCGATATACGTAGTTGTCTAAAAGTATTAACGAAGGCTACCATTAGTAATTCGTAAATTTGCAGAGATATCATCTTACAAAGATTAAACCAGATAACAAGAAACAAAAGAGTTATACCTATAAATCTTGTTGTCAAAACTGAAGTTCATATTATACGAATCAAGGCTATACCTATACATCTTGTTTTCAAAAAAACTTAAGCAAATCAGATGTTGGTAAGAGCTAGTTTCGAGAGCATGGGTAGAATATGTTCCATTTCATGCACAAAGTAGTCAGCCGCACTTGGTTTCTCACCCACAGTACACGAAAAAACAGAACCATTGTTAGTAACCAGTCCCTTCTGTACGGCCTCATGAATAGCCACAAACACGTCTTCATCACTTATATCGTCTCCAATCCCCAACACAAAATCTGCACTCCTGCCTACTTCTGCCATCAATTCAAATATCTTCATTGCTGCTGTACCTTTGTTCACACCCTACAATAGTACCTTAAGTCAGTAACATATTCAGATTGAGTAACAAAATAAAGAAGTAAACTTTGTATTTATATTTTATAGGTATATATGCATTGGCTATTCATACGTTTGGCTTAACTTCGACGACATCTTGACCATGTTTCACAGCAACGGGTACATTTGCAAGCACTTTTTCTAGATGTTCCAACATGTCCTTAGCCTGTTCCTGCCCAAATTCCCCTGCATCCTTATAATGCCAAACCATCGCACTCTCTTTCCTTTCAATATAAGAGCCATCGGAAGCAGCTTCTCCATAAAAGTTCATAATCAGCTCAGCGTTCTCCATCCACCCGAGACAATTATCACATCCACATGTTTTCCATTCTGCATCTCCAGGCCCCCTCATAAAGTATCCGTGCTCAGCTACAACTGCAAGTTTCTCACACGAGTCAAACCACGTGCTAAGACTTTCTTTACCACACCCACTGATAACACACACCGTGTTTTGGGGGTCATCACAGAGTTGTTTAATGACTGAGATTAAATTTTCACTTGGTTGCGTATCTGAAAATGGCAAAAGAATTGCTCTACTTTTAGCCCCACGGTAAGCATTCTGCAAAATATCCATATCCATCAACCTAAAATTTCCATCTAACAACATTGTTCTGGAATTGAGCCCGAGTCCTAAAGTCTTACATCGCTTAGCAGCATGTTCAGTACATGCATCCACTAAATTCGTAAAAAAGCTATGTGACCAGTTGATGACATCATGGGACCTTATGTACTGATTATGCACCCTGTGAACATATTCTTTGTCAGGATCAGAAGCCGATATAGCAGCATTCATGCCTTCTGCAATGGCTGACACATCCCAAGGGTTGACCTGTATGGCCTTACTTAACGATCTCGAACACCCGGCAAACTCAGATACCACAATCATGCTCTTTTCTGTACTGTTTCGGCATACAACATACTCATACGGGATAAGATTCATACCGTCCCGTACAGGTGTAACAACCACTGCCTCAGAAACAGCATAATAAGCCGCCTTTTCAGTTAAAGAGATCGGACTATCAATGACCACAACTGGCACATATCCCTGACTTCCGAATTTAGTATTGATTTTCTGAGTGTTTAATCCAATCTCAGATTCTATCTCAGCCAAGTATAGACCTCGCCCACGAGCAGGATTCAAGATTTGTACCAAAACTGCATTCCCCTGCCACGTAGGATGTGATTCAAGTAGTTTCCCCATTGCCAAAATTTTCATGTTTACACCTTTGAATAGATCCAAATCATCAACACTAAGCAACACAGTTTTCCCATCGAACTGTTTATGAAACTCTTCTATCTTTGACTTTGTATCGGGCTTATTCAAAATGGCCTCAAATGAACTAACAGGGATCCCACTAGGCATAATCTTGATCTTGATACATCTTCCATTATATTCCAATAAAACATCCCCCTTTTTCACCTTCTGATTCAAACCAAACATTCTGCTACAACATGACATAAAATTTCGAGCATAACCAAATGTGTGAAACCCGATAAGATCAGCATTTAATAGACCCCTCAAAATCTTGCTATGAACAGGCATACTCTTGAATAATTCCCATGATGGAAATGGGCTGTGAAGGAAAAATCCGATTTTGTAACGACAAAAGTCCCGTCTCAAAAAGGTTGGAAGAAGCATTAAATGATAATCGTGAATCCATACATAATCGGTGTTGTCGTTTACCACTTCTGTCACCTTTTTAAAAAACTCTTGGTTCACTAAAGTATAAGCATCCCATAATTCTGGATCATACTGCCCATCTTCAGTATTTGATAGAGGAAGCTTGTCATGGAATAGTGGCCACAAAAACTGGTTACAGAACCCGTCATAGTGATTGCTACCAAGTTCTGGACTTAAAAAAACCGGCACACAATTGAAGTTCTCGAGCAATGTTGCTGACACGTCGTCCTGTAGGGGCGGGCCCACTTCAGCCTTGAGTGATCCAACATAGAAAACCTCAATTGTGGTAGGCAACTCAGCAACTTCTCTTTTGATATGCATATATAACGAACTTTCATCCCAATCAAAATCCCAGAAAGACCCTCCATCCCCATTAGTTTCACGAGCATTGATTGGCAACTGATTTGATACAATGATTAACCGACTGGCATCAGCAGCAACAGAAGAAGAAGTGCTACTAGAAGAAACGCTGCAATCTTTCCTAAAATCAGATGATAAAATCTCCCTTGATCTTTTTTGACCCAGATTCCCAGTTTTTAAATCTACCAAATTTGTATTATATGATTTCGACATTGTATTCTTCCAGACAGCAATATGACTTTCTCAGAAGGAGAAAAGATACGAAAACTGTGTCACAAACAAAAAACGTCCGAAATCAATATCCAAGAATCTAAGATCATTAATATGTGGATTAAATCTAAAACGCAATAAGAAATGCTCAGTCAATCAAAGAACATAAACTATGCAGTTTTACTATCTAAAAATGTGATAAAACCAAACACATATTCGAATATTTTCTACAAAAACACACACAAATTCATCAACAAGAAGATGGACATTATTTGATTAACGTTATTCAAATTTACTAACATTAATAACAAACTCATAAATATTCAAAAATTCATCAAATAATTAGATTCAGAATATTCATACAGCGTTGACCATGCAAATCAAATGGTCACTAAACTCAAATCATCACAAGATTATACTGTAATCAACATACACATTATCAGATATCAAATCCATAAATCAAAATCATAATCATTATCATTTTCGTACAACGTTGACCATGAAGTCAAACTAATCAAAGGTCACTAAAATCATCTCAAGAAACACATTATCAGATGCAAAAAGAACTAAAATTATTAAGTAACAATTAAACCCATCAATTCAAATGGTCACTATAGTGTCATCACAAGATTATATAATCCGATGATAAAATCTCCCTTGATCTTTTTTGACCCAAAATTTCCAGTTTCTAAATCTACCAAATTTTTGTACTATATGATTTAGATATTGTATTCTTCCAGGCAGGAATATAATTTTCTCAGAAGGAGAAACTGTACGTGTCACATTATCAATATAAACATTATCCGAGAATCGTCTAAGATCATTAATATGTTACTAAGCAACTTATAGCAACAAAACCAAAATCAGCGAGACAAACACATATAATCACAAACACATGCATGGATAAAAGATGATCATCAAGATTAAATCTAAAACGCAATAACAAATGCTCAGTCAATTATCAAAGAACATAAACTACACAGTTTTAGTATCTAAAAATGTGATAAAACTAAACACATATTCAAATATTTTCTATAAAAACGTACACACGCAAATTCATCAACAAGAAAATGGACATTATTAGCATTCACATAAACTCATTAACCATATTCAAATTTACTACGTAATATAAAAAACAAACTCATAAATATTCAAGAATTCGTCAAATGGTCACTAAACTCAAAATCATGACAAGATTATGTTGGGGGTGTAGCTCCCAGAACAGGGTAAGATAATCAACTTCAGCAGAAATGTGCAACTGTTCAGCAGAAACAAACAAACGGTCAGCAGTAACTGATACCACTTGGTGGTTGCCGGATATCACTTGGAATCGTGTGATCACTTTCCAAATTAAACTATTCGACCCTAATGCCTGGGTATCACGAATATCTACTTGGGATAAGACCAAATGTAGTTATAGAATTAGGCACAATTCAATAACTCTTGCGCTTATAAGTGTTTAGTGTTTTCTGTGTGTTCTTCATGCATAATCAGATATCCTATTCAATGGAATTATGAGTATTAATCGGCCCATTAATAGCCTCATAATTATCCCTATTATAGCCGTTAGTGGTTACATGACCAATTAAACGTGGTCATTAAGCAGTTGAAACTGCCACTTGAATAGGTCAAAACCGTTACAAGCGATACTTTCATCATACTTTCATAGTGCTATCAGTGGTTACACTGCTTCAGTGGAAACACCACTTCTTCAGTGTAAACACTACTTCAGTAAAACACCACTTCGTGGAAACACCACCGGTGGAAACACGATCCAGGGGAAGTATCTGCTTCATGGAAACCTGATAATCGTGGTAACCACAACAATACTTTCACCAAGCACTACCAATACAAACCACTACAAGAGTCAGGGTGTTCATGGACCTTATGGGTGTACACTCCGTACCTCCTAACACATTACAAGGTGTGAACTATTCCCACAAGTGCACTAAATTTTCCAACAGATTATACTGTAATCAAGAAACACGTACATTATCAGATGCAAAACACATAGTAATAACATTACTAAATCTTGAAAACTAACCTCTACGTGGATTGAAGATGAATGAATGTGTATGTGTTTTTGAAGGTGAAAATAACGGTCTTTGTTTGGGGGTTTGAAGATGAATCAATTTATAACAAACTCTGTCTCGTGAAATTAACGGCTTTTTTTTTCTTTTTTTTTCTTTTTTTTTTATTTATTTATTTAAATTCACCTCGTGAGAATAACGGTACGTGTTACATTTTTTGCTTGTTGACTATATTTTGCATGTCAAAAGAGCTTCTTGACGTTTTGTTGAATCAAATAATCTTCATTTACAGGCCAAGAATAGAACACCCTGCTTAATGTCACAAATTAAAATTGGAGTACTTTATGATTGAAACTGCGTCATATAATCGGTTACTTATTATCACAAAATTTTAAATTTGAGCATGCAGAAATTTTGTGAGTTTGGGGAGTGGAATACATCATGGGTGAACCTAGGGTGTCACAGGCTATACTCGATTTTACAAGGTGTAATTTTCTTCTTATATACATGCAACCCACTATTATATTTTTGTGTTACTTTAAGTTTTTACGGTGCCACTTTAATCTAGAAAAATAAACAACTTTTGTGCGCAACTTGAGGACTTATAACAAGACTACCCCTAATGGTCATACTACTCCGCCTTCTACCTTAGCGTCACATCAACTTTTTAGCCCAAAACATGCAATCATTTTCCATTAGTGGCTACTATATAATGTTTACAAGTCATGTCAAACGTTGTGAAGGTTATATTTGTGTTTTAGAACATGGTTGTACAAGAAAAACAAACTAAAAACATTAAAATTTGAAACTTTTTTGTCTATCTTTGCGCTTTTACTAGTTCGCCATCTTTTACTATTTCACATGTTTCGATCTAAAATATGATTGTATACGAGTCATAGAAGAGACTAGTGCAAAAGAAACAGATTACAAAACGTAAAAATTATGTCTTTTTGGTAGTTAAAGTGTTGCGTACCAAAAATAGCATTTGGCGAGTTTGTGTATTGGTCAACAAGTCAAAACTCTAGTTTTGGAGAGTTACATTTAGAGATTTTGTTTAGCGAGTTAGTATGCCCATATAGCGATTTCTCCTTTTATGGTGAGTTCTAGAATTTGGCGAGTTTCGTATAAACACTGTTAGTAAAATTTGTGCGACGGGTTATAGAGGGTTTGGACGTAGCTTACTGGACTGGGCCGGTAAGCCTTTGGTGAGCTTGTTTTGTACTAATACAAGTAATAAGAGTGATGTTCCTGCACAAGAAAGGTAAACCGTTAGTCTTACCGTGGAGACGGACCCCACGATTAGACTCCGGCGTGAGAGTAAGTACACATTCTTGAGAGGGAAAGTAGAGGTATGTGTGTGTAATTATGAGAGAGAAAGTTATTGTATCTTGTATGGGGATTAGGGCCCCCTTTTATAGGCGAGGTTTGCCGCTGGGGCTTCCTGGATTCTCGCATATAGTGGTTAGTCGCCGGAGCCTTGGCGGACAAGGGTTCCGTGTTAATCGCGGATGCGGATGTGAGAGGCCTATCGGCTGAAGGTTCAGCCTGTTACGTACCTCGAGCGCATCTCAAGGTCTGGGCCATAGCCAATTTAGTCATTGGGCTTACTGTTGGCCCAGGGTTCATGATTGTTGGACCTGAGTCCAGGATTTGTAATCATTGGGCCTGAGCCTAGAGTAGGCGTAGAGTATGTATTGGGCTTAGTAGGCCTGTTGTACATACTATACGTTATCAAGTCCCCCCAGTCTAATATGTTCATTATGTGCGGATATTGTCACATGCGGTGGATGTCACTAGACTTGATTTGACTAAGGATTTCATCGTGCGTTTTTTCCTTTCCGGAAATGCTTTTTTCTCTCCTTAGGAACTGCTATACTATCCAGTCCCCCCAGTCTAATATGTGCACTGCGTGCGGATATTGTCGCACGCGGTGGATTTACTTAGACTACTTCTTGCGAATCAATTTCTCTTCCGCATTCTCGAAGCGTTCCTTTGACGCTCCCTTTCCTTGGGAGGTGTTTTTTACAACGTGGACGTTGACTCCGTGGGCCCTTGGTCTTCTACTATCTTTATCCACGTAGTTTTGAATTTGACCGTTGGATTAGATTGTTTTTGGACGCGTGTCATCTCTTAGGTTTTTCTAGGTTAATCATCATTCCGTTTGTATAAATATCTCATATGTTGGCTTTAACCATTTTTTATTTTTACTGCTCTTCTGTTGCGAACGCTATTCTTCAATCTGGTTTTACTTTTGGTTGTATCTGTTTTCCATGTTCCGCAGTCAGGTTAGGTTCTTGATTCCCTTTTTCTTTTTCCGTTATGGGTCTACCAAGTCTAAATTATCCCAGAAGGCACTTGATCGTTTCTGTGTTAATTATTCAATTCCGTTCTTTATTCATCCGGCATTGCCTGATCCTGACATAAGTATTCGCGAAGCGCTGAACGGAAAAATCGGTGTTTATACCCGTTTCTTTGACTTTGCTAATTTCCGCCTTCCCTTATCTTCTTTTCTGGTTTCGATTCTTGACTACTATCGTATTCATATCTCACAGCTTTATGTCATCGGTGCTGCTAAGGTTTCTCAATTTGAAATTTTTTGTTTTGCACTTGGTATTGAACCCTCGGTTGGTTTGTTTAGGTGTTTTTATATCTTGTCTCGGAGTCATGGCTGGCTTTCTTTTAGTAAACGTGTTGATAGCTTTGGTGTTTGCTATACCAAGCCCCTTGATTGCCTTAAGAGCTGGAACGAGCATTTTTTCTGGGTTGACTCGTTTGCCTGTCCCTGTATTCATCCTTTCTTTGCTGGTGGAAATCTTCCTAAGGACGCCACCCCTAGGGATACTGAATTTGATGTTGAACATGTTGCCTCTCTTGTTACCAATGTGATAACGTTACACGCGTCGTTCGGGGTCAAAGGAACTTCCTTTTCTTCGAGCAAGTTTTATAACACCTAGGCAGTGAACCTAATCGTTGTAGTATAGTATTAGGGTAAGCCACGGATATTGATATCGTTCTCTAGGGGAATAGGAATGCTAGTGAGAAGTTACTACGCTAAGGTTGGGGTTGAGGAAGATTATTTTTTATCTTTTTATGTTTTTTAGAAAATGGAAAGGTACGAATCTCAGGGTTTGGATTTGGGGGTTGGCATTTCTACCGATTACTCTAATTATCTAATTATCTAATCTAAGGTGTATGTAGTCTATGTCTAATTATTGTGTGCTCGTATGATAGTTTAAAAATGTGTTCACTTAGGTTTTATTACTCCTTAATTATCTCCTATTGATGGTTGAATTGTCACGTCTTTATTCTTAATCGCGTTGTGTGTCTAAAGTCGTAGGGTATGCATTTATCCCTAACTCTTTGAACTTACCAAAGGGTCTCGTCTACAAAACCTCTAGGAATCATAAACTCTAACTCTAAGGCACTCTTTGGGTGGTTTAGCCTACAACCGCTCTAAGTGTTATAGTCTAAGGTTCACAAAGATTAATCAAGCATTAATTACACAACGAATGACCTATCGCATTACTAGATCATTAAACAATTAAGATAAGAGACAACCAATCAATATTCAATAATTAAGTTTCATATTCCCTAAGCATGCAAGAATACAAGGAGTGACCTTAATGATTCTGGTAGGGCTTCTACTGGTGGTAAGTCTTCAGAGTCCATTAAGAAGTTGCTAGCTCAAAGTTCACAAACTCTTGAATATTGCTTGAATGCTTTGCCCACTCATTCTTCTTCTTCTCCTTTATTTTCAACTACTCCTTTTTGTGAAGCTGGGACACCTACTGAATCTATCTTTGGTTTGCTCCATCTTGATGGCACTCCTTCCAGGTTTGTTGTTTATACTTTCGTCGTTTCATAATTCCTTTGTCTTTCCTTCCTTTATTTACTTGCTCTTTCTTTGTTTATTCGCAGTTCTCCTGCGCCCGTTATGACGGATGCCGTCGTTACTACTGTTCATTCTATCTAGAAGAGGAAGGGTCGAGTGGATGTTCCTTCCTTTATTCTAGATAGCCTTTCTCCGGTTGGTGGTATTCATCCAATTCTTGATGATCTTTCGGATCTTGATGTTTCAGCTGGGAACATCCGTATTGTTGATGGTCCGGATTCTAATTCTCCCTCTGGTGTTCATATTCCGAAATGGAATGTTGCCAAAGGTTCGCTTCTTGATGATGTTGATGAGTGTCGTGCTATGGTGGACGAGTTCGCTCCTCCTACCTTCTTTTCCTCTATCCGTGATATGGGGTATGAACGCCTCCTGGGCGAGTTTAATGTTGTCGTGGCGCGACAATTGTGCTTTAGTTCTGAAGTTCGTCAGCTTTTAGAATATAATGCTATGGAGCAGAAATGCTTATTGTCTTTGTTGGCGAGTAAGGATAAGGAGATTTCGACTCTGAAGTCTGAGGTTGCCAATGCTATTTCTTCTGGAATGTCCTCCGCTGATGCGTCTTTAGCAGCTTCTGCTGCGGAGCTTTCATCTTTGAAGAACCAGAATTCTGCGCTTGAGGAAGAACGAAATTCTCTTCGAGCCGAGGTGGCAACACTTCAATCGTCTCTTGATGCTAAGGATTCTGAGTCATCTACCCTGAGAGCTGAGGTTGTTGTTCTTAAGTCTCAGAATTTTAGTCTTTCCGGACAGGTGTGCATCCGTGCCCCCCCTTTTTTTGTTCTTGTTTGTTCTCCGTTGTCTTCTAACTTTGTTTTGCTTGTAGATACGGACTTTGGAGGAGTCATGTTCTGAGCTCCGTAGTCGAGCTCCATCCTTTGCTGCTTTGGAGGAGGAATTTTGCAAGATTCAGGATGCTAAGATGGGCGGACTTTTGCGGAAGGTTGATTCAGCCGTTGCTTACTTGTATGCCATGGCTAGTCATCTTGATGAGGAGTTTTATCCTCGATTCCTTACACTATTATCTAGCCGTCGTTGGTTACTAATGAACGGTATGAGTCTTGCTGTGTTTAAGTGCTTAAACTCTCCAGAGTATACTGCGGCAATGGCAAAGGTTATTGAGCGTGCCGTTGATAAGGGTATGCAAGAAGGCTTAGCTGCGGGCATCATCCATGGTAAGGAGAAAAGAGAGCTTGTTGAGCTTGGTGCATATAATCCCTCTGCAGAAGATCACTATGTTTCCGTTGTGAGGGCCCTTGAAAATGTGGAGTTTTCTTTGCTCTCCGTACTTAAGTCCAACAAGAATGTTGGTATTGTAGAAGTTATGGACCTTCTCCGTGTTGATGAGCCTTCCGCGAATGCTCATATGATTGCAGGGTTACAGCCAGATCTTGAGCAACTCTTCGTCCCTGTTTATGATAAGGGTAGTAATGTTATTGTTGGCAACAACTCTTTGTCTTGCTCTTTGGAGGTTGTTCAAAAGAGGGTTGATCAGGCTAGAAAACGCCTTAATGGTTATCGGTTGTCTATTGCCGATGTTTACAATTCTTCCATTGATCCTTTGTCCGCTCGTAACGTGATGGGTGTGGAAGCATCTTCAGCTAGTGAGTTAGCCTCTGTTTGCACTGCTTCTTTGCCGGTTGTGCCTCTTCCTATCAGTACTTCTGATATTTCCGCGATACTCCTTTCTGTTGAAGATTATGATGTTGGTGGGTCAGAGACCCTTGTTGTGGTTGCGAATGACCCGTCTTCTGAAGTTAGTGGGGTCCTTGCTGTCATGTCCGAGCCTGAAGTGAGTGCTACTGCCTTGGTGCGGACTTAGTTTTTTTCTTTTCTTTTCTTGGATGCTTTTGCAATCATCTGAACAATGTCTGTCTTTGTTTCTTTTTATGACACTTCTGATAGTTGTAGTCAGCTTTTGTGCTTGTACCTCCGCATGCTTTCCTTTTGCTTTGCATTTACGCTACAACTTTTTTCCTTATGCAAGTTCTTGATGCTTTTGGCGTGTGTTATCTTCCGTTTTTTGTGTTGCTATTTTTAACGTTATACGGATATGTACGTTTTGTAATAGTCTTTTGCGCACATACTCTTTTTGTCTGTGCAGTGCTATCTTTAACGTTATACGAATATGCACGTTTTATAATAGTCTTTTGCGCACATACTCTTTTTGTCTGTGCAGTGCTATTTTTAACGTTATATGGATATGCACGTTTGTAATAGTCTTTGGATAATTTTGGGCTATCCTCCCAGTACTGGGCTTGCAATACCTCTTACGTACTTTAGTGATTGTGCTGTTCACCAGTTGTGTTATTCGTGATAACTCTATGCTATTCGGAAATAACATATTTGGGTCGTGCCCAATACTTGTGCTTGCGCGTCTTATGCACTCGGTAGAAATTAAAATATTTTAAAGGATAAAATAATGAAGGTAGCTAATCTTCATTTTTATTTTTTTATTAATTGATCACCTTTTTAAATAATTATTATTATATTTATATAAATTCGGGTACATATTTTTCATTATCAATTGTCCTTACTCTTTTTATCTGAGTCTTACAACTGGCGATGCTCATTCCTTTGCGGAGCTTTGTTGATGGCGGTCATTACTCTTGGGGAGTGTCTTTGCAGTCTTGTTTTTCTTCTCTCTTGCGGAATTTTTGTTTTTAATAGCGGTCCATGGCAGTTTGCCTTATAGTAGTTGTGACTTCCTTTCTTGAAGGAATGTTCCAACTGGATTCGCTTTTGCTGACACTGTCATTTTTTGCTAGCATCCCTAGCGCGGGTATTTTCCTTCTCTTCTGAATTCCGAGTCCTCCTTCTTGTCTGCTATCCGCTTCTTGAAGGAGTTTTGGTCCCTTCTTCCTCTTAGGGCTGCTATATTCTCCCTCGGGGTTCCCTGAGAAGTTCGTGAGCTTGCAGCTAGTTCTCAAAGGGTCACGATGCTTCCCCTTGCCAGTGGGCTTGTCATGTTGTAGGGTATACAACAAGTTTGATAGGCCTTTCAAGAGGTTTCCTGTCTGAACCCGCCTAGCTGTGCGGAAGTAGAAGGGCTTTTAGTGAGGTTGCTTTTCCCTCGCACAGCTTTTTGTTTTATCCCGGCGCCCACAAGCTGATCATTTGTTCCTTAAACCCAGTCTATCCAACCCGATATACCTGGATTAGTAGACGCACGCTTGTTCAAGGGCCGGATTGTACAAACAGAGGAATGAAGGCATAGTTTTCATCCTCTGTTTGGTTGTCTTTCCTAGGGAAGCTTTTCGTTAACTGAGGGGCATTTTACGCATGGTGTTGTGCCCCACTTCCTTTGTTGTCTTTCCCTAAGGACCAAACTCTTCGCACATTCTATCACTCCCGTCAACCCAGCTCTTGTGAGATAGTTCCTTCTTCCGCTTTGGACTGCACTCTTGAGAGGAACTATGTGCACTTCCAAAATATCAACGGACTAATGAGAATCTAATTGATTTAAACCCCCACCTTTGGCATGCCCTATGACTTTGGTATGTCCACACAAACTTCAATGGACATGGGTTTTGGCGGAAGGAATATTGTGAATGGTCACGGAGGTTTGTTATTAGTCGTCATTTTAGAATGACTAATTGTTATTAGTTGTCATTTTAGAACATGCTTCGGCTAATTCGGATTATGCCTTTGTTCTTGCGTTTCTCTTTTGGGGGGTAGAGGTTCAAGTTATGTATGCGTTTTTTAGAAACGACGATGCGGTGGCTATGTGTCGCTGTTGAGAGTTGGCTGTATTCCCTTTTTACCAATCATTTATCCAGCTTCTTTTTTGTTTCTCAATGGATTTTTCTTTTCCTCATGTTGTATACTAGTCTTTTCCAAGGAAGAAGTGGTTCTACCCCTCTTTTTTCTACCCTTTCTCTGTTCTTTACCCCGCGTATTTAGCGGTGATTTTACTATTTTTACGTGCGTCAGCATTAATTTTCATTTATTGTTTTGTAAGTAGCCGCGTGCCTAGGCTCGTAGCCTGAGTGCCTATTATTTCTGTTGGATTTGACACAATATTTCTTGGGAAAGAACGTGAATCTGTACTGGCAGATTTTCCCTTCTTTTTGAGCATTTGGATAAGGTTTATCCTTTTGCTTCCATCCCTGCTTCGCTTTCCAGCCCAGGACGGGATCCATTCTTTAGCTTTTGCTATTCCCCATTTTGGCCGTGACTGCATATTTCTTAACGGTTTATTATTCTTTCCGTTAGTCGTTTCATCCATTGCCTTTTTCTTACACGACTTTCTGCGGCTACTTCCCCTTTTAGGGAGGAAGAAGTTATGTTCATCACCTCGTTCATTGACTTCGGAACTCTGTCATGTAACCGCTTAATCAATTCTGGATCGGTGACCGCATGCATGAATCCTGAGACTTTCATAATTTCTGGAGCTCCCTTTACGTTCCTTGTTTCTTCTTTGAATCTGTGTACAAAGTCTTCCGTTAGCTCTTCATCCTTTTGCTTGATGTGATGAATCTCCACAGGATCTTTGATACATTTCTTTTGTTGTAGGAAGCTAGTCAAGAAAACCTCTTTTAGCTTGTCGTAGCTATCTATTGATTCGGGTGGAAGGTCATCAAACCAGACCCTAGCGGATCTGGTGAGCGTGGAGTTGAACATGTGACACCATGTTGGCATGGCCCACCGTTCCACCTTTGCTGCTGCCTGGAAGATCTTTAGATGATCTTCGGGGTCTCCACTCCCATCATATGTTTTCACGTTGGTTGGCATCCGCGTATTTACGGGCATTTCGAAGTAGCGGATACGTGGAGTGAACGGATCAGTCTCCTTGCAGACCCAGGGTCTGGCCAGGTCACAGTCATAATCATTTGGCTTCCGCTTTTTGACTTCGGACCCTCGACATTCGCTTCCGTGAGGTTCATCATTTAAACAGTTATTCGCCTTTCGCGACCGAGTTTTTTTGGTTTCGTGACTTCCCAACCCTGATCCTATCGGCCACGGTTGAGAACCCTTGCGGTTGCTCCTCTCTTTGCTTCCGGTACCGTGGCGGACTTGTTGCCTGCGGTCTTTGGGACATATGGAAACACTTCCCTCCTTATCTCCGAGTCGGTGGAACACACTTTGGCGCAGCCTTTTGAACACCGTTTCCCTTACGTCCTCCTTCCTTTTGGGTGACCTGGATCGGGTATGAATTTAGCTGCCATCATTTTGCGTGTTCCGCCGCTTCGCTGCCTCGAGCTGTTTTCGCAGGTCTTCACTTGGCGTTTCCGCTATGCGGTGATGCTGGGTTTTGTGATAATCCTTCCGAATTTCTGCAGCATTGGCTCTTTCTTCTCGTTTCTGAACTTTCTCCGTCACAATAGGCAAGATCTTATTGAAATGCTTATCACAATACCTCCGGAGGGCTGCGTCGGACACAGGTCCCTCAAGGTCCGTCGAGACCGTGTGGTCTCCTCTTTCTACCGTACTCCGCAACGTAGACATGAAGGAAGGAGTTGGTCCAAATCTAGTGCTCATGGTGAGTATTTTCTGGAACGCAGTTGTGTACTGGGTCCCACGGATGGCGCCAACTTGTTAGTACAATTTGTGCGACGGGTTATAGAGGGTCTGGACGTAGCTTACTGGACTGGGCCGGTAAGCCTTTGGTGAGCTTGTTTTGTACTAATCCAAGTAATAAGAGTGATGTTCCTGCACAAGAAAGGTAAACCGTTAGTCTTACCGTGGGGACGGACCCCACGATTAGACTCCGGCGTGAGAGTAAGTACACATTCTTGAGAGGGAAAGTAGAGGTATGAGTGTGTAATTATAAGAGAGAAAGTTATTGTACCTTGTATGGGGATTAGGGCCCCCTTTTATAGGCGAGGTTTGCCGCTGGGGCTTCCTGGATTATCGCATATAGTGGTTAGTCGCCGGAGTCAGACCCTTGGCGGACAAGGGTTCCGTGTTAATCGCGTATGCGGACGTGAGAGGCCTATTGGCTGAAGGTTCAGCCTGTTATGTACCTCGCGCGCATCTCAAGGTCTGGGCCATAGCCAATTTAATCATTGGGCTTACTGTTGGGCCAGGGTTCATGATTGTTGGACTTGAGTCCAGGATTTGTAATCATTGGGCCTGAGCCTAGAGTGGGCGTAGAGTATGTATTGGGCTTAGTAGGCCTGTTGTACATACTGTACGTTATCAAACACCATATATCGAGTTAGGTTTTGCTTACCGAGTTAGGGTTCTCTTTTAGCGAGTTAAGGTTGGATTTGGCGAGCTCATACAAAACTCTAGCGAGCTAGGTCAAGTTTAATAGAATTCACGAACCATTTCTACTTATAAACCTTAATTTTTTATGGAAACCTTAAATTCACAAACTTACAACACTTTAATCGCTGAGACTAACAATGTTAACACATTTAGACCCGGTTTTCACAAATGTATTTGTAGTCAAAACATATTTCCAAGTCCGAAGTTTATCACGGAGGTTTGCTCGAGGCCATTGGCTATTCGATTCACTCTCAAAATGGTGTTGTGGTTTGAAAATGGTGTTTTGGACGTGTTCGCATTGATTCTTACTTGTTCGTTGGGATGGTAATTCAATATTTTTTGAATTCCTTTGTTTCAGTAGAGTTGGTTTCAATCATGATTCCTTCCGAAGATATGTTTAGAACTTCTCCAAGCTTTTCCAAACTCCATGTATAATCGTGATTATACATATGAAACTTGAGAAATCGTTTTGATCAAAAGAATATCTTGCATAGAACTCTTGAATGTGACGGGATAGATTTCGGGTGGAAGACGTGCAGAGGTTAGGCAACGATCATCGGTGAAAGGTTGGTTAAGACCCGAGACTCATAGGTAATTGTTGTCACAATGACGCCCTTCATGGTAGCTTCGACCTTCGAAAGGTTTGTAGACCTTGGGGCCATGTGCACCTCGGACTTTCTTCATGAATTGTTTGGTATTCTTTCGATCACCCATTGTTCCTATGAAAATAACATAATGTGGGTTTATATGTGTATATATGATAGAAAAACGAAGAAAACATAGCTTTCCCGGCGCACTGGCCAACGCGTCGACGTGTCGGCCAGCGCGTCAGCCTCATTAATATATGCCCCCCCCCACCAAAAGTTTAAGATTTAAAGATTTTTCATGTGTAAGTGTGTGTGTAATGTGTGTGACATTCGTGTGTGTGTGTGTGTTAGAGAGTAGAGAGAAATTATTCTCAATTAATAGTTGTATTAATTGAGCCATGAATGGCGTACTGTTTTGTTAAGATGCATGGAAAATGTACCAAATCTACCAAGATTACTATTTATAGTGGTCGATGCAAGAATACAAAAATAACATTCTAGCCCCTCAGCTTTCCTAGAAAACTGGATTCATTAATCACACATTCATGTTCTTGTACTTCTTTATTTTTTAAGGCTTTTGTGTGTTTTCATAAACGTAGTATTTTGATAATTTTACTTTGTATACATAAACGTTACGCAAAACATCTAACCAAAATATCGCAAATATAATTATGTGTTGCTATAAAATCATGTCGCTATTCACACATAAATTAGATAGGTATGTAAGATTTGGGTAAAAGTCAAAAATGAAAAACATACTTTCTCAAACGTACCGATATGCTAAACATGTCAATTTAAGTACCGATATGCTATATCAAAATTCAAATTTTGTACTATAATGGGTAATTTTGCAAGTGATTTGACTAAAATACCTTTTTTCTTCTTCATCTCTTACATCTTCAAACTCAGATTCCGGTCACCACTTTAGGCTCCAACCACCATTTCCAGCAAAGTTTCCGTCCTAACATGTATCCTCAGCTTTTATTACATAAACGGATGTAAATTTTTCGTCCAAAATCAATTTTAACATCTATACTACTTTATAAAGTGTTTAGGACTTTCTAAATAAAGATGTCTTAAAATTTTTAAGACAAAAAACATTTCTTTAATAGGAAATTAATAAGTCATTAGTTAATGTTATTCACCATATAACTTCCATGACAATTTTTATAAATAAAAAGTAACATTCCTTCAAATATTTATACAATCCATTAATACAGTCAAATATTTATATAGTCCATTAATACAGTCAAATATTTATACAGTTCATTAAGTGTCGACTTGTAACAGCCCAGACCTCAATGGTATATAAGCCGACCTAAAAACACTAATACGAAACACACTCTCTTTTTTTTTTTCCGAACACCGATAAAAAGACACACAAAATTCGATAAATCTACTCTCATCTTTGTGTTCGATTACCTACAGCAGAAATAAATAAGATTTGCTTCTCCGATTATAGCAATAGAATGACAACTTTTATTTGGATATGAAATAGTTTGCATTGTTATTGATTATCGTTATTTTAATTAAAAGTTGTCATTCATCCATAAAGTTATTGTTAGAAAAAACGTATAAATAAAAAATATTTGCTCGCCATAAAATTATGCATCGGATACCCGCCGCCGCATTGCGCGGGTACCCTTCTATATACATAAATGGATGTATATATTACTAACCCATTACTCCCAAAATGACTATATTACTCCCAATAACCTTCATCCCCAGCCATTGGTCCCAACTACTTATTACTCTACTTTTTTTTTTCATTTTTTTAATTTTATTTTTGTCAAAATCAATTTTAGTTTAATCGATTGGAGGTTCGTGTTTGAACTAAAAAAAAGGTTTAATAATTGACGGAAAAATGATCAAACATAGGTGGTTGGTAGCCGGAAAGAATGGCCAGAATATGGGTTTGGAAAGGTAGAAGATGAAGATGAAGAACAAAGGGTATTTTCGTCCATGTTTAACACTTGCGTACAAAATTTGAATTTTGGTTTAGCATATTGGTACTTAAAATTGACATGGTTAGCACATTGGTACGTTTGAGAAAGCATGTTTTTTTAATTTTTGACTTTTACGTAATAAACCGTATCAGATTACAGAGCAAACTACTAAACCGTGCCAAATGAACATTAGTTGCCATGGTTTTAATTAAAACCGTACCAAACGACGTTTTTTGCTACGGTTTTTATTAAACCGTATCTAAATACCGTCTCAAATAATACTTTGTGTAGTAGTGTACCCTTAAGATCTCTTAGGACTTAGAAAACAGCTATCCGGATATTCAAAATGCAGTCTTCTTCGTTGTCACTCCATCTTATCTCCAAGATCATTATTAAATGTCAAGGCATAAAAGCACACTGCACGTAGGTTGAATACCAAGATACTAAGTGAAAGTGAAAGCAATATAGCATATGTTTGATTTAGAGTTCAGTTAGTTTACTCCGTATGAAATTACATAATAATATGAGTATGATAGTCTAATTACTAACCTCATTCCTTTACATGTCAAAGTAAAGAACTTCGCAAACCAACATCCGACCATCACACAATAATAACATAAAAACAAAATCAAATTCCAGTGAGCTTTGCAATCAAATGCACATAGCCAACCAAGTATAAGACTAAGATGCATATAATATCAAAAAGGCCCTAGATATAGTTAGGGCTAATTACTTAAAAATGTATCATACTTGCTACTTCTTATTATTATATGTATTGAATCTTTTTTTTTCTTCTTATTTTGTGTATTGGACTTTCAAATTCAAATTTCGTGTGTATTATGTGACTATCCTGTCATGTAAAATTACTATTTTACCCTTCAAATTGAAAAAAAGTAAGGGTAGAATGGTCACAAAATACACACAATAATCAGAATTTGAAAATTTAGTATATACAGTAAGAAGAAAAAAAAATCATTACACACAATAACAAAAAGTGACAAGTATAATACATTTTCAAACAATTAACCCATATATTTATAAACATCTAATAAACTAAGCACGTTCATACTGCACGTATAGCATTTGTCAAAAGAGTACAATCTCATGACAGTCTAGTGATAGGAGTAGTATAGCATTTGTCACGAGCCATTGCATAGCTGATGCGCTTCTCTTTTCAAAACAAGTAAAAATTACTTGTTATTTAATGACATGAAACTCCCAACAAAATGAATTTGACAATCCCTAGAACTCCTATCAAGGGTTGACAATTCTGCAAGCAACTGTTTTTCTTCTTTGGAGGATAACTTAGCATCACATTCGACTGTCAACGTCTTTAAAGCCTTTGAATTTGACAAGATAAACCTCAGAAACTTTATATCTGCCATGTCTCCCTTAGTTTTAGAATATTTCATTGTCTTAAGTTTCATAGGCATACAAGTGGGAATCGACAGTGGCTCAACCCAAACACCTACATTTGGCTTTTGTTTAACACAACCAAAGATAAAGAAAACCCAACATTATATAGGCATAAATGAAGTTTGTGAGCATAACTGAAAACATATCAAACTTTTGAAAACTGCCCGAATCATGTACCTTTTCAACGCTAAAATATTCCAGCGCGAAACAACGTTCAAGAAATTGTGGGATTAACTGCCATCTTCGACCAGCCTTGGCACAACCCTTTAACTCCAGTCGTTTCAAATTTGGAAATTTGAGCCATTGGCATTGGTCGTTTAATGACATCCAGCACTATAATTGAATGGATTAAACTGAAATCATTCAAAATGCAATAAATTCTTATGAGATAATCTTAAAGGGAACAAACTTACCTTGGTGGTTAAGGAAAGGAATTTAGCTTCGGTTATAACTTTTAGAAGCTCAAACCATAAATATTCATGTCTTACTCTACATGAAACATTTGCCTCAACGAGAGATGATAAATCCTCTATTACAAAAAGTGAGCACCAGATCCCATCCACAATTAAGCATTCAAGATTAGGAACATTTAAAATCACTTTGTTAACCATTTGTGAGGATCTAAAGATTGATAGTTTCAGTTGCTTCAAAGTCGGTATATTGAAATTGTAGTCTTCTTTGTCGTCCGACCATTTAATTTTTAGAGATAGATTTACGAGTATTGGACAGCCATGGATGAGTTTGAATGCATCGTAAAACGGTGCAGAAGCCACATTGATGTCAAGGGTTATAAGATTAGGAAGATTGATGGAAGATACACAATCCGGTAAAGAAAATTGCGGATAAGAATAATGTAATCTAAACTTTGTGAGTGTGTTGCATGTAAACAGACTCGAAGGCAACCCAACATCAGTAACTTTTATGTCAAGCTCACAAACATTGAAAGTAACTGCTTTACTAATCCAGTTTGACACATATGACGTTGGAATGTTAAAATTGGAAACGTGCATTCGGATTTTTTTAACTTGGAATGGCTTGAAAAGCTCCAACACCCGATCCACAAATTCTGAGAAGCGTTTGGAATGGGAAAAATTATCAAAGTCAAGGTCAAGGTTATGTACCAATGTCCAACTGTATCTCAATCTTTTGGATAAAATACAAGTTTGAACAGCGAATTTTGTAGGCATTAGAGAGAGTATGTGTGAAATAAGCTCTTCAGGCAAGCTGCTAAGCCTATCTAGATTATCACCATGGGAACTCATCTCGTAGCTTTTGGAGTCCCTGAGGATGAAAACACACTTTTTTAGATTACACAAATCTAACAATCCTAGTGAATGTTAAATATTGGTGATTCCAAACAAAAATAAGCAAA